>WNWU01000040.1:639604-650536 GCA_012654045.1 Ptyas mucosa | reverse complement strand
AAATAAATAAATAAATAAATAAATAAATAAATAAATAAATAAATAAATAAATAAATAATAAATACAATCCTTTTATAAAACTTTAAGGGTTTTGAAATTGTCTACTTATTGCTTGCTAGTAATCTCGTTGTCAGCCCAAGTTCTCCTCCCCCCCGCCCAAAATCTTTCAGAATTTTTAAATAGGCATAATCCCACAATGTTAGTTTTTTATGAGAGTTGAAATCAAACTTTTTCTTTCTAGCAGAACATACTTTATGACCTGAAAAAAATAAAATGAATCGCAAACTCAAATAATACAATAGCTAGAATAGAATTGTTGGAGGACCAAATAATAGCTTTCAAGTTCAGTCCATTCTTTTCATCCCAATATTTTACTGAAGTGTGCCCAATTATATTCTTTAAAATCAGGTAGGAAAGGGGGGAAATTGTCTAGAGCTATTTTTTTTTTAAAAAGGGCTTCATAAACTCCCAACTGAAACATGACAAGGACACAGAGAACATTTAAAAATGTGGGTAAAGGGAGAAATATGTTTTCCCTACCTTAAACGTATTTAAACCAACATACTCAATAATGCTCCAAACCAATTCCTATTATAAGAGATGGCTGGATTCATATATCTTTCTAAGCTATTAATTTTAACTATTGTTTATAGAGTTGATGGGGTTCACACATTGCACTAACTTTGAAGCAGGAATAGTCATCCTGTTTGGATCCAAGAGCCATACTTTCATTTTCATTTTTCTTTTCAGCTGCTGAGGGTCATGCATGGACCATGATACTGACATGGTGACATCATCAGAGGGTTAGGGTTAGTAATTTTCAATCCTTTTTCTTTTTAAATATTTTTGACAGTTTGGATTTTTTAAGTGAAATTGATATGTTAAAACTATTTTCCAATGTGGAAAATTACTTTGCTGATTGTCTTTAATGTGCCACCAAATTTTAGTGGCATGACTTTTGGGGTATTCTGTGAATCTGCAGAAGATTGCCATCAGCTATACTTTTCAAATTGTGGAGCATTGTAGAGCATACCCAATACACTGAACCAAATCAAAACAAACCACATTTCATCTTAGAAGAACGTGGTTACACATTGATTTTAGTTTAGTGTGATTCATCTTTCTTAGAATTATTTAGTTTAATGCCCTAAGAACCTTAGTTCTTAGTAATCCTCTAAACTGAGTTCATTCTTAATATTGTTAAACTTAAAATAATAGATAGCACAACAGTCGACTCTGTAGAAACAGATGCTGAAGGTCTTAGCACTTTTTCTCCTGAAGCTATATGGGTCTTCTTCACATCCTGGCCCTATGTTAGTTTTCAGGCGAAAACTTGGTAATTCACAGTGCCACAGCCTACTTTCTAGAGTCACTAGCATTCACCCCCTCATCTCAGTTTATGAGAGATATATGGCTCTGACAACTTGTGCTCTCTTTCTAGTGAGTGAAACATGAAAAAAAATTAAATTATTCAATTTGCAAAAAATTGAATAATTTTAATATTGCACATCCTTGCCATGGTGCTCAAAAATATGTAACGAGAATTCATCCCTTGCTCTCTCACCCTTAGGAGATAGACCAATCTTATAAGATATAAACAAAATCAAACTTTATTAAAGAAAGAAAAGATATGTTATAATAGCTATAAGCTATTCAATTTTAAATGTCTCCAAATACCAGAGTTTAATAATGAATGAGATCAGTTATAAAGATATTCAGATTATGGAAAAATAGTCTTATTAAAAAGAACATTTATAAAAGAATTGTAATAATCCCAGCAGACCACAGGATTTACTAGTTTGCTACAAATAAGCATTTTACTATAATTACAAATATGTTGCTGGAAGCTTCAAATTAATCATTAACGATCAGAAAGATTCTAAAATTATTGTCTCATGCACAAACTGAGGATATGCATAAAAGCTGAAGTACAAATAATTAACAAACTTGTACAAAATAAAATTAAAGACCAGAACACTCGGAAAGATTAAAAAATGCAACATTCCTAGCTAAATATTTTTACCTGTGTTTTTTGCGGTAATCTTTTCCTGAAACAAATATGCATATAATATACATACACATATACATGCAGGAAAAAAAATATAAAGAAACATATAAAAACAGCTTCCAATCTTTTCCACACCAGCTATAAGTACAATTATATATTAACTTCTCTCTAAAGTTACATCATAACTCTCTTCTTTCTATAATCTATCCTGTCTAATCATCAAAGCCTAAAACGTAAATTATTTTTTTTCTTTTTCTTTTGGCAAAAAATCCATAAGGGATTTAGATATTGTATTTTCTCTAATCAAACAAGTCAACCTATACCTTTCAGCAGGTTCTATCATCTTTCAAACTTTGTGCATACAATAATCTCACTGCAAAACAGTGCTCCTTGGCTTTTTTTAAAACTATTTATTCATCAGTCCCCAGAGGAAAAGTTCAGTCTTTGAAATCCTTTGAATCACTGTATGTATTTGAGCCCAAGGCTTTCTAGCTTTTTTACACATCTATCAAGCATGATGAAAAAAAATTGTTCACAGTTCCAACATAAATTTGAAGAATATTTATACATTCTGGATCATTTTTCTGGTACCGACCAGAAAATATTAGTATACCAACTAATATTACCAATACTACATCATTTAATAAAATTTCTAAAATTGTAACACAAATTTCAGTCATTTAAACCACATATTTTCACATTGTTAGATCTGTATATTATTAACCAAAATTGAAGCCTACTTTATCCTAAATGCTTTTGACTTTCCTCTATTGCAAATTTTATTAAAAGTTTATACATTTTAGCAATTGCTAAATGAAGATATTCATCATTTATATACAATTTCATTTCAAATTCTGCCTTATATTGTTCACTACAATTAATTATTTTATGTATTTGAAATCTTTCTGATAAATATAAGTAAGAAAACCATTAACAACTATGTCTCTCTGTCATTAGTTGTTCTCTTTATTTTATTTTATATTCCTCTTGAATTGAATACCTTGCTCCCTGAGTACTTCAGCATATTAATTCTGAGGCTGCTGCAGAGTTAAACAGAATCCCAGCTTCCCAATTCTTGGTCTATAGCTGTTTTCCCTCCTCCAGTTCTTCCTTTGTGTTTTAAAAGAATTCAGAATTTCTATCCCTAGAATATGGGGAAAGGCTGGGATATATCTGCATCTGCGTGTCAGAAAATCATGACTGCTCAATGAAATATGGATTAACATTGGTATTCACAATGTGTTTGGAAGATTTTGTATTTTTGGATGATAATGCTAATAGTAAGCTATGTTATTTTGCCCAGAATAATCAATATTTAAGTTCTGTACTTGGAATATTCATATTCATTGTCAAGAAAATTGATACTGTACCCTACTCAAGCTTCTTTCTTAATGAGCAATATAGTTAAACAAGCATGAATATATATGTCCCTCATAAAATAGTATTTTTTTATAAAAATTAAATTATTATAAACAATTGGCAATTGTCTAATCAGGAGAAGAACAATCCTGCTTCAAAGTCTTTACCATCTTGTAGTACTGTACAGCAAAGATTGCTTCCTGGGGCAAGCTAATTGAAGCTCACTATTGAATTTTCAAAGGCTATCCAGATTTTTAAAATCTTTTTCCTTCTGTAGGGGTTTTTGGGAAATTAAAGTGGCATGGGATGTATACACAGGCCTGATAATCACCTCTTTTTCTCTCCCTTTTTATACTAAATCATAGGTGAAATATCCAAACATAAAGGCCCCCCTGTCTTTACTCAAGAAGAAAGATACAAAATGGTGAAGGCCATCAAGTGGGTAGATGAGATTGTTCAGGGAGCTCCTTATGTCACAACACTGGAAACTCTGGATAAATACAACTGTGACTTCTGTGTACATGGGGGTGAGTACCGAAGCTTGATGTACCCACTTATGTCTTTCTCTCTCACTACATACCTACCTAGCTACTAGAAGTCTGCTTTACTGGTTAAAATAAATGGTAAATTTATTTTGCTATCTTTGTTAATGTACACCATCCTCATTTTTTGTGCAACTGGTATAACGTAATAAAGCTATACAACTATGGGTTGATGATAGTACAACGGGTCTTGCTTTTGAGAACAGAAATATAATGGAGATCAACACTGCTTGCAATTCTACAAGTCAGGTTGTGCAGCCTGTGCCTTCCGACAGCATTGCTGTATTATCTTCAAGACTGAGAAAGATAACTAGCAAAAATCTTTCTTCACTGTTAAACAGCTTGCATAACTGTTTACTATAATTAAAATGCATATTATAGGAATTTGCTGATTAGACTACCCAAGCAGCTCCTCCAATTTATCAGCAGTGTTTTTTTTTAAATAGATGACATCACACTTACTGCAGATGGCAAGGATACTTATGAGGAAGTGAAGAAAGCTGGGAGATATAGGTAAACCCTTATTTATGTTGTTCTGCTCAGAGATCCTGAAATGCTCTATTAATTTTTTTCCATTGTATCCATAGCTTGCTTCTCCTCTATAAGTTTTGAATGTTATATTAGATTAATATTATATTGATCTGGTTTTGTCCTTAGCTCTTATTCGGCTATGAATAAGTGAAGATTGCAAATCCTTTAATCCAAAAGCCATGGAATTTATTAGTAATTTAACAGAAAGGATTGAGGAGAGAAACATGGGAAATAGTGGGTTATTGTTTAGTGTTCTGTATCATTAAGAATTAAGAAGGTTATTTTCTTGTTAAAAACTCAAAACATTTTTTAAAAAATAAGGAAAAAAACGAGTTTGCCAAGATACTCTCAGGCAAACAAAAAGATTTAGAAGGAAGGACTTTGCTAACATTGTGAATAGTGGATAGCAAAATTCCCATCTTATCTGAATCTTATCTTGTTGCAGGGAATGTAAACGCACCCAGGGAGTGTCCACTACAGATCTGGTTGGCCGGATGTTGCTTATGACCAAGGCCCATCACAGCAACATTGTAAGTGGAAAATTTACGCTTAGCGAGTTCCAAGATGCTCCAATTCCTTCAATACTCTGAACCACTGATGTAGGGATGCTTTTTGGATCAGAGAGCTTTTGACTTTCTCAGATGAATCTTGGGGAAGTTTGTAAGCTGTCTGATTATTCTTTGATATGATTCCAGGATTATTGCTGCTTGATTCAGACAGCAGATGCCAAACCAAAGTAAAAGTGTATGTTTAGGGAAATGCTATTTGAAGTGGATACGATGCGCATCAGATGTGCTGCCAAGAAGGAAAGGAAATAACTTACCATATGTCATCAATTAAGGATGGGATTTGGAAAGAGGAGGTCAGGTTGCCTTACTTGGCAAATGGGTCAAGATTTAATTTAGGTCAGTGGCATTTATGGCACATGGAATAGTGCTTAAATTATGACAGTTTACTAAATGGGCAATTGGGCTAAGAATATATTTAGTCTGTTTGTCTCTGTGGCTGAAGTTGGAAAGCCATACTGTGCTTCTGAACTGTTGCTGAGTTAGTTTGTAAAAGTATGTAAAGTATCTGTCCTTTACATAGCCAGGCATTTCATACTATGAGGTCAATACATTTTACCTCATTAAAGCAGGGAGGCAACATAATTCACTCTGTGTCTCCTCGGGCTTCATTTCACAGTTTCAGTAGCCCTAAGAGGGCTTGGAATGATGTGAATAAAAGTAACATGGCAGTTTTGCTTTCCTTTAGGCATGGGGACAAAGTACACATTGTCTTGTAAAGCTCAAGGTGTGGTTAGAACAAAGCATGCTTTTAAAGTTTTGCATAACTGTACTTTTTTCAGTTGAGAGATTTTCTTTACATGGGTGTAAAATATTTAATGAGAACCAGTTTAGTGTAGAACCTGGATGTCTTAAGTTCTAGTCCTGCCTAAAATACAGAAGCCAGCTGAGTATCTTATCTCTCAGCACTCAGAAAGAAGGCAGTGGCAACCCACTTCTAAAAATGCTCCCAAGAAATCTTCATGGAGTTGTCCATGTAGTCAGCAGGATTAGTGCAGGAATCAGCACTAATCTCAAGGTTACTCAAGGTTACTCAAAGTGAGCAAAGTTGAGGAATAGTAGGCCTGCTATACCTAATTTAGAGTTCCATATGTTCTTTTCACTTGATGGATGGGCCACTGAAATGTCTTTACCATTAATATGTTTCTTTTCTATTTTAGGCTGAAGAAACAGATTATCGGAAGCATGCAGATAACCTAGGAAAGGTAAGACTTGGCACCAGAGGCACATCATAAATGTGATCTTTTCGCTGCCTTCTCCGTCTCTCCTCCTCTTCGAATAAGTCATTCTTAAGAAGCAGTCCCAAAGAATGCCATCTAGTGGAGCTAATCTTCCTTTCCACTTTGAACAGTTTCTAGCACTTACTATGCATATATTAAATACATAAGTCAGAACAAAAGAAGATAGAGGGTATATATGGGTGTGTAAAATCTTCTAAAATGTAGACTATAAAATAATAAATATTAAATAAAAATAACAAAAGTCCTTTTGCCCAATATTTCCACCAATGAGCATAATTCTAACTATAGAATCCTCTGCCTTCCTACTCCTTTTACTGAATAACTTTATTGTCATGCTTCAAGAAGGTAATCATGTATAGAAGTAGAGAGGTTAGGAACCTACTGTTAGCTTCCACTTTTTACATCTTCTATAGGGTTAAAGTATCAATGCAGCAATAAATATTGAACTTTTTGTGTAAAAAATAAATGCTATTGCCACAATGATATCATGCTACTGTAGTTCAGTCTGAATTTCAAATTATATGAATTCATTGTTTCAATTGAAAAGCATAAAAATGGGCAATGGAATTTGAAATACAAGTAGAAATATAGGAAAAACTCATTTTGAATATATTTAATTTGATGATAAAGAAGTTATTATGACTTCAGTTTTATCTTAATCTTGCTGTGAAGAGTTTTTAAATTCCTTTAACTGGTGTCAATTTTTTGTGATTATGACCTTTAAATGTATATATCTACTTAGACTGGTCTGTTAACTTTTTGTAGCAATTACTGTATCAGTGTTGGTTAATATATAAGTAGATTTATTAGAATTATTTTTTAACCTACTGTTTAATTCAAATTGCATTCCTTATATTCAAAGAGAACTAACTCTAATAGCTGCAAAAATATTGAAGTTTTTTTTTTCTCCAGTGTCCTAAAGGTCACAGTCCCTGGACTGGAGTTTCTCAGTTTCTGCAAACATCTCAGAAGATCATCCAATTTGCATCTGGCAAGGAGCCTCAACTTGGAGATACCATAATCTATGTGGCAGGCGCCTTTGATCTTTTTCGTATCCTAGATTTGTTTTCTTTGGGGAAGAATGGAATTAAGAGTTCCTTGCAACAAATTAGGAAGTCCTGATACCTGTTTTTGGAACTGCCTATACTTCATATCTTAACCAGTTCTTCAGGTTGTTTTGACTTAGAAATGCTAAATCAAGTTCTTCCAGTTAGGAAATTAGGCGAACGTAGCTTTATCTAACAGTAAAGTATACTTTTAGCTGAGAATTCTTAGTGATTTTTCCAAATTATAACATAGGCATGTTCACTATCTCTGTAAAAAACTTATATGATAAGGGATTTTATTTTAATCTTGGAAAGTAATGTGAAAAAAGTGATACATATACTGTAGCCTACTTCAAGAAAATGGAATGCTGCTTTTTTCAAGCTGTATTATGCCCTCCAGTGGGAAAACTCATCCCAAATAATATCCTCTTAAGCAGAATTTGCCACATCTACCTTGCCTTACCCCCCACCCCCCCCAGAATAAATCTGGCTCTCTCTCTCTCTCTCTCTATTTTGTAATGATTACTTTACTCAGCCACTATTTTGTGCCTTACCCCTCAATCTTTAGAGAATGCTGGATGAATGTCAATTAATTTTAGGTATAAACATAGCTTTAAAAAAACCCAGGATGTAGATGCTAAAGGTTGCAGTATAACAAGCACTAGCCAATAGTTCCTGCAATCAATTCCAGAACTTTTTCTGAGCATGAGCCTTGTCTAGTTATTGTAAGTCTTGTAATCTACAACTATTGTGAGCTACTAAGAAAAGAAATAGAAGGCTTGTGAAAAGGAAAAAAACATATCTATGTCTCATTAGCTTCATTTTGTACCCAAGATTTGCTTTCTTAATGTATACATTAGATGTGGGTCATGTGGATTTTCTGGAGAGAGCACACCAAATAGCAAAGCGTCCTTATATCATTGTTGGGCTGCACTTTGACCAAGTGAGTATCAGTTCTGTATGGCTTGGTTGGACGACTACTTACTCATTTTCACCTACTGGGGAGATGAATGTAGTATCTGATGCTAATTGCTATAATTTAATTACAGGAAGTGAATCTCTATAAGGGCAAGAACTATCCCATAATGAATGTGCATGAACGAACTCTCAGTGTTTTGGCCTGCAGAGTGAGTATTTGGCTGGAATCATTCTCTTCTAATTAGGACATAAAGTGAAAGTAAAGCAAATATAGCTAACCATCCTGAAGTGAAACAGGTCTGGCTTGGTTGATGATCTAGTGACCCAAGAATATTGACTTAAATTCCATGGAATAACTGTAGAGCAGGGGTGTCAAACTCAATTTCATTGACGGCTGCATCACAGTTGTGTTTGACCTTGGGCGGGGGGGGGGAGCTGGAGTGGGCGTGGCTAGGGTGGGTGTGGCCAGCTCGATGTCACTCATGTCGGGGCATCTGTGATAGCCTGAGCTCTCTGCCAGAGAAAACAAGCTCCCAGTCTCCATTTTTTGGCTGCAACTGCCTCCTGCAACTGTCTGCCAGTGAAAATGGAGCTTGGGAGGGCTGTGTCCCACCCAAACTTCATTTTCGCTGGCAGAGGCACTGCAGGCTAGTCCTTCATTGTTTCCAGGGCAGCCCCGTGGGCCAGATCTAAGCACGCTGCGGGCCAGATCTGGCCCCTGGGCCTTGACTTTGACACCCCTGCTGTAGAGTAAAAACAAATACATTTTTAAAAACTGAATGTTTCTCAAGAAAAGAAAGCACAAGTTGTCCTAGATTTATAACAGTTCATTTAGTGATCATTCAAATTACAATGGCATTGAAAAAAAGTGACTTATGACTGTTTTTCAGATTTATGAACTTAGTAGCATTCCCATGATCATGTGATCAAAATTCAGATTCTTGGTAACTGACTCACACTTATGACCATTGCTGTGTCTTATTAGCACCATTTGCAACCTTTTGACAAGAAAATAAATGGAAAGCCAAATTCACTTAACAATCATGTTATTAACTTACCAAAGTGGTGATACACTTTACAATTGTGGCAAGAAAGGTAATAAAATGGGGCAAACTCACTTAACAGATGTCTTACTTAGCAACAGAAATTTTGGGCTCAATTGTGGTCTACCTGTATGTTCTTTAAACTTTTCCAAATTCACAAATTTTTTAAAAACAAATAATGCAATAATGATATGATAGGGTTCATGATATTTAAGTACCTAATATTTAAGAAAGGATAATGGGGAATAGAATGGTGCATTTACAAGTGCATTTACCTGCGATCACAGCTGAGCCCAAAATTTTTACTGCTAAGTGAGACAGTTGTTAAGTGAATTTTGCCCCATTTTACAACCATTCTTGACACAGTTGTTAAGTGAATCACTGCAGTTGTTAAGTTAGTAACACTGTTGTTAAGTGAATCTGGCTTCCTTGTTGACTTCACTTGTCGCAAAAGGTGATCAAATGACCCTCAGACATTGCAACCATCATAAATATGATTCAGTTGCCAAGCATCTGAATTTTGATCACATGACCTTGGGGATGCTGTAACAGTTGTATGAAAAATTGGTCATATGTCACTTTTTTCAGTGCTGTTGTAACTTTGAACGGTCACTAACTGCACTGTTCCAAGTTGAGGACTGCCAGTATCTTTGTCAGGAGCTTCCTAAGCATTTTAAAAAGATTTTTATTCTACCTTTTTTTCATATACAGCTCAACTTTTCCTATTTTCCCCACAACAACAACCTTGTGAGATGAGCTGAATGACCATGACTAGCCCAAATATAGCCAGCTGGTTATTCGTGCAGAACTCATAGTCTCCTGGTTTTCTTAAAATCTATATTTTGTCATTGGGGCTTCCCTGAGTCCCCTGAGAACTCATTGTTTGTTTGTTTATTAGACCTTTACCCCACTTTATTACTTTATAAATAACTCAAAGCAGTAAATATATCTAAAACACCATCCTCCTCCTATTTTCTCAACTACAACAACCCTATGAGGGGAGTTGGGCTAGGAAAGAGTGACTGGCCCCAAGTTGCTGAGTCGATTTTTCATGCCTAAGGCAGGACTACAGTTTCTAGGCCAACTCCTTAACCTCTATACCAAACTGGCTCGCTCTAGACATTTTATAAAAAGAGAGCCAATTTTTCTCTGGTAGAACTTGTAGAACAGGAGTTCCCAACCCCCGGTCTGTGACCCAGCCCATTGGGAACCAGGCCATGCAAACGGTGTGAAGCTGCATTTGTGCAAGCAGCTCACTTGCATAAAACCATTCCCTCTTTCTTCCACAAGCAGCAGTCCACAGAGCTGGAAAGGTCAGGGACCCCTGTTTTAGAAGACACAGATTTCAATTACTATTTCTCTGAACTATAGCCCTATTAGCACATGCCACAAAAATAAGTCTCATTATCTAATGGAATCTTTCAATGCTCCATTTGTCTCCTAAAATCTTACTTTTCAAAATTCACTAATTAAAGCAATAATTAATAGATGTATGGACCGTGTAGTTATGGCTGGCTTTTTTTTTCTTTTCCTTGTCTTTAGTATGTTTCTGAAGTAGTGATTGGAGCTCCCTATTCAGTCACTGCCGATCTGCTCGATCATTTCAAGGTGAGGATGTCTGACTTTCTTTCTTTCTTTCTTTCTTTCTTTCTTTCTTTCTTTCTTTCTTTCTTTCTTT
>WNWU01000040.1:576869-630877 GCA_012654045.1 Ptyas mucosa | reverse complement strand
TGCTGTAGTCCAAGGATTCTTCCAAATCCCATCTAAATTAAATAAACTGCTGTTCAGTCTCTTTCCTCCTCCTGATTCCCATTTTGCTGGCTAGATAGATCAAAAAGTCTGCATCATTTTTAGAAAGCTGCCTTCTATCAAAACTGACCATCGGTTTAGCCCAACAGCCTCTAGCAGGATTGCAAATAGATTTGTCCCAGCTTTCCTAGACATTTTGGGAACTAAACCTCTGGTCTTTATATTTACTGGGCCTTTCTGGCAATTCTAAAAGTTGATGAAATACAATAAATACATCTTAGTATCTTCATTGCTGCACTAGAGTTTGGATAAAAATGTCTGTTCTCTGCAGTTTCATTCTCCAATCTTGGGGCAGTTCTACTGGAAGGCAGGTGGTCACGTCTGAGGGGGTTGTTTAGCATGGAAATGGGATCACACATAAAGCAAGCCTGTTATTGCTACCCAAGGTCTCCTGATGTGCCTGGCAGTCTTCACAAAGCAAGGAATCAAAAAGTCATTAAAAAGCAACAGTAACCAGGCACTGATGAGATAGCAGTAGGTAACCGAAAGAAAAACAGTGGGACTAGCATCAGCCTGGTGACTATTTTCATGCCGGTCAAGACTTCTTTGTTTCCCTAGCCGTTTTTTTTTAAAGAGGTAAAAACACTTACGGTTGGATTATGAGGGTTTTTTGACAACAGTACAAAAGTGGTTGCAGCTGATTTTTTTTCTCAGATGCTTTTTGATTTCTGGGTCTTGCTTAGAACTATGTGTCTGTGATGTAGAACACAGATGTAAAAAAACAAACTGGAGTCTGCACCCCTTTTCTCCCTCTTTTTCAGATGTGACCAGGGTTATACCTAGCTCATCTCTTTGCCTAATCTATCAACTGACCCTGCTTGCCTACAGATAAGGCCCCCTGCAATCCAATTTAAACCAAAGAATAGAAACTTCATTTACCTGTTCTCAATACAGCCCAAGGGCAGCCCTAAGAATGAAATTGCAACATAATAAGGTGAGAAACCACAAGATTCCATCCTTAATTAGGAACAACTCACCCGATTACCTCAGCATTCCATCTCCTTAGCAATGGATTTCCCCAGCTCTGTTGTCCCACCTGAAGCAGTAGTTAGGCAGTTTTGACTAACAAAATAATCTCATGTACAGGAGCAAGGACTTGCCTAATTTTTTCCAACATTTCTAATAAATCAGGTCCCTAGAGTTTCTCGCCCTGTAGCCCTCAACTTCTACAAAAATATTTGTTTTCCCATTGTTCTGGATTCCTCATTCTTGTAAAATTGGGACTTAATTATTGTTGAATAAATGGTTGGGGTTTTTTTCTCTTATATTATGCTCAATTCTTCTGAATTTTCCACAGAAAACTCAAAATTCTCCCACTGAAGTACTTACTAGAACTAACTCAGCTTTGTTTTTAAGCCTAGATAATCAAGCGCCAAGTCACCCTGGCTTAAAGCTGGCTAGTTTTAGTACCTGCTTTTATTGCCTTTTCATCTTGCTTCATTAAAAAAATATACCGTAGTTATTTTTACTGAATACTGTGTTGGTGTAAAATAAATTTTGCATTGTTATTATTCAAACTAGTGAAATATTGTTTTTGTAATAATTATAATGAATAAAGAAGGGGGGGAGAGGGGCTCTTTAGATGTTTAATTTCTCCTACAATGATAAGCCATGATCTTTAAAATGAGGTGTTGGGGTCACCCTCCAAAAAAGAACAGGTAGAACTGAGAAGGTCATAGATGTGAGAATTTCTCAGAATGTTACTTTTTCATTATCATAACTGTGAATGGTCACTAAATGAGGCAGTTGCTAAACAAGGATTACCTGTTCTGAAAGGCTTAGCTATTAGTCTTGAGGATATGGATTTTTATACAGATAGTCCTCGACTTACAACCACAATTGAGCCTGAAATTTCTGTTAAGTGAGACATTTGTTAAATGAATTTTGCCCCATTTTACTACTTTTCTTGCCACAATGGTTAACTGAATCACTGCAGTTGCTAAGTTAGTAACCTGGTTGTTAATTGAATCTGGTTTCCCCATTGACTTTGCTTGTCAGAAGGTCGCAAAAGGGGATCACATGACCTTGGGACACAGCAATGGTCATAAGTATGAGCCAGTTGCCAAGCACTCGAATTTTGATCACATGATCATGGGGATGCTTCAAAGGTCATAACTGTGAAAAATAGTCATAAGTCACTTTTTTTCAGTGCTGTTGTAACTTTCATTAAATGAACTGTTGTAAATTGAGGACTACCTGTATTATTTTTTACATTTATATTTATATGCAGGTTAAACATAAGCTATGAAAATTATTAATACTCCAGTAGAAATGGCTGCTCCATTAACAGGTATTGCCAGTTTTTCTTTCAGATTTCAGTTGAACTGCTGCATATTCAGCTCCCCAAATCTGCTCACAATTTTCATAGAAACTCATTACAAAAGTATGAGGACCAGATAATTAATATAGAAAAGGCTCTGTGCTCTTCTGTTTGTAGATGGTGATTTCCTCAGCTCCATTGCTGTAGCAAAGGAGGAATACAGAACTGTGTAGCACTTGTTGTTTTTTACAGCAGTAGTGATGAAACGTTAGAAGAATAAATTGATTCAAATTGGGAAACAAGTGTGTCAATGTTATTTACTGACATCCTTTCCATTTAACTTATATGGAGAAAAATGTTGCACTGAAAGAAGTTGGAATTAACATTACAGCAAGACATGTTAACTTCATCTGTGCTGATAAAACCACTTGGTGACTGGAAGCAAGGAAGACTTTAAAAAATACCTTTTTCAAAGTGACAGATGACACTGCAAAAGCCCCTTTGCTCAATTTTTTAAAAATAATCTGCTAGTGAGAATTCATCACAGATGAAACAGTAGTGAAAGAATAGCAAACTTTGTCTTCCTGGGCTCAAAAATCCACAAGGATAAATAAAATCCCTGCTTTTTGCAAGAGAGCTATGGCAAATTAGACAAAATATTGAAGTATAGACATCACATCAAGGAAGGTACATCTTGTCAAGGTCATGGTTTCTTTAGCCGTAACACATAGATGTAAAAGTTGGACCATCAGGTAGGCTAAATGAAGAAAAAATGGTGTGTCTAAGTTATGGTGCTGGAGAAACTCCTAGGGAGTATCTTGGACAGCAAAAACAAATCTAGATGAAGTAACTTTTAGATGAAGTAAAATCAGCTCAATTGAATTATGAATTTAAACTGAATGCACAAGTGAGAATGTTTGGAGAAGTCTGTGCTTTTGAAAAAACCGAAGGCAATAGACAAGATGGCACCAATAATTAGCAGGACCTACGAAAACTGTAAGCAGCAATTAATGACCTAATCCATCACATGAAGAGTCAGAAGCAGCTGAACAAGAGGCTGATTATCAACACCAAACCAATTTGCAGCTGAGCAATGGGATGAGATAGTTGTAAGGATGAAAAGTGTGAAACATTTTCCCCCCTCTTTCATAAATTTTCCTAAGGCATGCTGCTTTTCTGCTGCTTTTTACTGGCAGGAATAGTTTCCTTGGTGGCATTATTAACCCTCAAAACGAAATTATCTTCTCTGCAGGGCAGTTATGGGAATAGAGATTTCTATGAACTCTGGAAGCGGATTCAATTATAAATGAAGATTATAATCTTGGGACTGTGTTGAAAACTCTAAGAAGCTAGGGCAAACTCTTAATTTCAGCCCCTGTTTGTCTTCTTCCTAATAGTTCTAAAGGCCTTGCCATACAAGGATCCTGGGCCAGTTCAGAAGCAACTCTAGATCCGCATGGTTTGTTACAGAAAGAATATTCAAAACTAATCCCTCTTTTAAATACTTAAATCTTTGAGGTGCTTTTCCCATTTGAAAGAATTCTTATCTCACACATCTCCTGGCTTGTGAGTTGCAACTACCTGGAAGAAAGGTTAGTTTAACATCTTTTAATCTCCTCTGCATAGGAAGTGCTAGGATTTTAAATTTGCATATCAGGCAAATGCATGCAACATAAAGCCAGGACTTAGGGTAGGATGCAGAATTTTTATCAGGAACCTCAATTTGAATTAGGACTAGGACAGTTCCTGGTATTGTGAGATCTATAGGACTGAATTCAATCAAGGCTCTTTAGCTGTTTTTGAGGGTTTTTTGTTTTTCTTCTTCTTGTGCCTTCAGACCAGGCTTAATTCCTGGTGACTGCGTGGGCAGCTCCTGGTAGTTTTCTTGGCAAGATTTTTCAGTTTGTTATAGCCTTCTTCCTTGGGTTGAGAGTAACTGGCCTAAGGTCATCCAGCTGGCTTTATGCCTAAGGCAGGAATAGAACTCATGGTCTCCTAGTTTCTAGGCTAGTATCTTAGTCATGATGTCAAAGTATCTCTTTTTGAGGTATTAGTAAATGGAATCTATGGAGGTACGGAAATACCTGTTGGAAGAAATGTCCCTCTGGGTTCAGTTCCAAGTGAGGAGAAAGACACTGGAAACAGGGAGGCTATTTGGAAAGATGGCTTAATGGTGGACAGGACCACATTTTTCTCCCTCTTAGTTTTAAAATTCATTTTAAAACTATGGGTGAATGAATGGGACTGTATGGTGAAATCCAAAACACTAAAATAACTGGGGGGGTTATGTTTATTAATTCATTTTATTGGCTCAAATACAAAGAATTTATCCACCTGAGCATTTCAAGTACTGAATTGTACTTTAGATGGGGCTCCCTCAGGGGTGGGTTCTACTTACCTTTACTACCAGTTTACAGCGGGGCCCCGCACGCATGCACGCTTTGCTTGTGTACACACGCTCTCTTCTGCGCATGCGCAGAAGCATTTTGATGATGTCAGGGTTGGTGGGTGGAGCCTCACACCGGTTTTACTACCGGTTCTATAGAACCGGTGCGAACCGGGGGCAACCCACCACTGGGCTCCCTTCATGAGTGGGCTCAGAACGCCTCCCCCCTGTTCTCTCTTTCATATCAGTCTCTACATTTCAGTTACAATAAACAGAAGGACTCTGAGAGAGGGAATGAGGTTTATTAGATCCTTTTCCATTACCTTCTTACTTCAACTCCTATTCCCACCTGGCCACCAATCTCTCATCTGGAAACGGTTAAATAAGATGCAGGAAAGCCCCTGGCAATAAGTTGATTTCCTTGAATTGCTGAAAAGAAATCAACAGTTGATGGATTCTCCCTCTGGCTTCCAATATTACCACATTGGAATTAATACATTCTAGATATCTAGAAATTAAAATGGTTCTAATACTGTGCTTGCAGTGGAACAAATTTTGAACATATAAAAGCAAATGTGATATAATTCTAGAAAAGTCTCTAGAAAATTATAAGCATGGATCCTTTGAGATAGATCCTACATAGTGGTCCTGATGCAATTATCTATATCAGTGTTACAAGAAGCTCCATCTGCTGTTTCAGATGGATCTCTCTACCTAGGAGGGTCCTCATAAGAATTTATAATCTCAAAAGTAGAGGACTAATCTCAAGGATAGATGAGCACAGGGGAAAGATTAAGTACCGTAAGCTTTGGTAAATTTCAGCTCTTGCAAAATGAATTTCATAGTGAAAAAATATTGAAATAAAAACCACTATAGTGTGAAGCTGTTTATGAATTTGTTTCAGCTATCTCTAACCATAAATGGTAAGTGACATCAAGAGATTAAAATCTGGTTTGGATTAGAAGGAAGCTACACAATAGCAACTGTCCTTGGAGCAGCTCTTGCTCTCCATAAAGTCACTTGAAAAAGAGATCCTTATACTGAGCTCAAATTCTAGTAACTGCATCCCTTTTTTTTGGCAGCATTACATAAATGATTTACTATTTTGTAAATTATAACTATTTTTATTTCTTGGAACTTTGGTACATTATTGATAAATCCTACCTATTTTGTATATTGAGTCCTAAGGTCTACAGTCGCAGATTTATAAACACACTGATGTCAAAAAATGACTGCGTTCTCATACCATCTCTACCATCATTCATACAGTTTTACTTTATATACTGTATAGTTAATATGAGTATGCTTCTATTTGCTTTTTTCTAGGAATCATTCAGGATTTTCCTTTCAGGATGAACATAATTAAACTCTTCTTGGCATCCTATTTTACTTCTGGGGAACCACCCATTATGAGAAATTGCCAAAGGCATATAACATGTCCCTAACTAATATTCATCTTAGTACTGCTTGGCCTCTTTGTACTACAGATCCATTTTGTTTCTTAAATGTTATAAATAGATAGTTGGATAGCAAAGGGAAATAGATCAGGGGTGAAATGCTCCTGGTTTGGACCGGATCACCCGATCCGGTAATGATGGAGGCGGGTGGTTCGGAGAACCGGTAGCAAAAATCCCTGCCCCCCCCCCCATGCCCAGCTGAGCCGTGCAATCATCAGAGGCTTTTTTTTAATTTTTAAAAGCATTTCTCTACAACCTCTTTGGCCGAAAAAATGCTTTTAAAAGTAAAAAAAAGCCTCTGATGATCACGCAGCTCAGCTGGGATCATCAGTGGCTTTTAAAAGCATTTTTTTTCTACAACCTCTTCAGCCGAAGAGGTTATAGAAAAAATGTTTTTAAAAGGAAAAAAAGCCTCTACCATCAGACAAATCAGCTGGGATCGTAGGAGGCTTTAAAAAAAAGAAAAGAAAGCCTCTGCCATCAGGCAACTCAGCTGGGATCATCAGAGGCTTTTAAAAGCTTTTTTTTACAACCACTTCATCCAGAGGTGGTAGAAAATATGGTTTTAAAAGTTTAAAAAAAAAAGTTGGCCACGCCCAATCAGTCATATTACCACCACTACCACGCCATGCCCACAGAACCGGTAGTAACAAATTTTACATTTCACCACTGAAATAGATAGTTGCATAATGGAATGATACATAAAAACAAAGTTATAACGTGGATCTTGATTTCTTTTCAGTATGTAAGAATGGGGTGTATCGGTAGCATCCTGAAAGCTTATGCTGTGTACCACTCAATGCAGCATTTCCCTTGTTATTAAACAAATCATTTCTTTAGAACACAGAAAAATATCCCCTTTCTCCAGAAAAACAAAGTTAGCTGCGGGTTAAAAGCTTCCTTCATAGTTTTTACTACTTAGATTTTCTTAGAATTACTTCAAAGTATTTAAGCAATCACCTAATTTCTACCCCTCACTAGATTTTCACTCTATTCCATTCAAAAGCAATACTAGGTTAACTTTGAATATTGCTTTTGCAATGTCAAGTGTGGGGTGGGTGGAGCTCTTTGGTTTTCTCTTCTTCCTGACCGCCATTCCTGGCAATGGCTCTTCTCTGAGCAGGTCTGTCACTTTTAAACACTATGCAGATATTTCTGGTTCTGCTTGACAGCATCCCTTAAGTCCTAGAACTCATCCTTCTCACTAGTTTATTTCAACATATGATAATAATAATGAAACTGTTGATTAAATGAGATAATCTATTTTATGTGCCTGCAATTTCAGGGGACGCTATATTTTAAGAGCAAGCAGCTCCACTTTATATGGCAAACGCTAGCCGAGGGTAGACCCATAACAAAGTCATTTGTAGTGTGGGATACCTTTAACAAACATCTAAAAAATTGCTCATTCGTGTTAGCAATAGCACTTAGACTTATATACTACCTCATAGTGCTTTACAGCACTCTGATCAGTTTACAATGTCAGCCTATTGTCCCCAACAATCTTGGTCTTTATTTTACCAACCTCGGAAGGATGGAAGGCTGATTCAATCTTGGAACCAGTGAGAATCGAACTGCCGAACTGTTGGCAGCAGGCAGGCAGCAGAATTAGCCTGCAATATTATAACCACTGCACCACAACGGCTCTTTCAAACTACGGTTGAATTAATCATATTTTAAATATTTGCTGTACAGATCCTGGTGTATTTGGAGGAGCTGCTTTTGTCCCACAGAGAACAGAGTTGCCCTGTAATTCTGAAAATTGCGAAAAACATTTCTTATATAGGCAGCTACAGTATGATTGAGATTTCTGCTGAGTCCAGGTAACCTGGGATATGATTACAAAACATATAAAGTTTGGATGAGTTATTAACAAAGTAATCAATAAGGACAAGATCTTTTAATCAAAATAAAACCCATGGAAGATTGGTTCAGGGCAAACCTTATTTCACTCCAAAATGTGTTCTGTCTCTCATGCAAGTGAGGCTCTTGTGACCTCAATTGTAATATTTCATGTATTTTTCCTTGGATTGTCATGAAGTCTTCCTTCCCTGAGCTGGTTCTTTTGGTGTTGGACTCTGATTCACATAACCTCTCTGCTACCACAATCTTGCCATACAAAGGCTCATGGAAATTGTGTTGAAACTGGTTGGGGACTATAGTCCTTTGCCTGAGGCACCAAATGACATTTTCGCACCCAAATCTCCAAAATACATGTGCGCCCCCCCCTGCATGCACCTCGTCTCCCCGCAGATGCATGCACGCCCCACATATGCACACACGTCCCCACACATGCCCGCCCACACGCATGCATACGCAGCCCCCACGTGCGTCCCATCCCCGTGCATGTGCACGTGACTCCCCCACATGTGCCCCACCCCCAGCAAAGCAAGACCCAAAGACCAGCTGGCCGGCAGGAGGCGCACATGCGTGGCGGACCTGAACTGGGACGACGGCTCTTGTGCCATCAGAGAGGGTGCTGCATGCCGCTTCTGGCACATGTGCCAGAGGTTCGCCATCATAGTTCTTGTGGCTTGCCCTGTCATTTTTGGTGGGAGCAGTCTACACGTTTTTGTTTTTAGGTGGGTTTTTTTGGTTGGGCTCTTTATTGCTTTTCTTGGGCTCTTTGATTGAGGCATTGTTCACTTCTTGACAGTTACTGATAGTAATCTTGGTGTTGATTGCTAATGGGGAGATGTTCTGATTTTTTTTGTTTCCTTTTTGATTGTTTCTTTTAGACAGCATGTAGATGCTGTTTATGTTTATGTGTCTATTCCTTAAGAGAATGACCTTGGGGGAGGGGATGCTCCCTAAGGAATGATCAGATAAAAGGGGGAAGAGTCCGTAACTGAATAATGGGCAGAGAAAGTTAGATAGGTTCTGTTCTAACTAATCAGGCAGCACAAATGTGTACTTTCAGACTTCCAAGATAGCAATAGCAATAGCACTTAGACTTACATACTGCTTCACTGTACTTTACAGCCCTCTCTAAACAGTTTACAAAGTCAGCATATTGACCCCAACAACTTGGGTCTCCATTTTATCGACCTCGGAAGAACGGAAGACTAAATCAACCTTGAATCGCTCAGAATTGAAGTCCTGGAGTGAACAGTGAGTTAGCCTTGTTTATGTAGCCTTATAATACAATAGAAATAGTTCATCTTGTTGCGTTTCCTGTCTGGTCTACCTATGAAGCTGACAAGTTCCCAGGCTTCACAGTAACAGAGTCAAAAGGTAGAAACCTTTCTCTATTAGGAATCTAGGAAAATCTTCATAATTGATGTAAAGCACTATTTCAGACCTTTTAGCAAACAGAAGCTCAGTCATTGTGCCTCTAAAGAGAAGCCAGGCACTGTAGAATTCCATAGGACCAGAGGGATAGAGATGGGGAACCCACCCACCCCTTCCTCCAATTAGGAGGGCAAGGATGGGAATCAAAGCTCATTACTTTGTTGCAGGATTCCTGTTTGATTTGTTTCCCCCACTATAAAGAATCAGTTCACAAGTATTGTGGAAAAAGGCCCTTCTATGCCAGAGAACCTGGAGAACAATTGCAGTTTGTGGACATTACAAATGTAGATTGGGTTCCCCTATCAGGCCGCTGATATCAATAAAAAATATCCAGAAATCTTTATAGAAAGAAGTATTTCCTTTGATTTAAAATCAAAGATACATCTGCATACTGGCAGGAGATTACTAGATTATTTTTAAATTTCACAGGTTCATTTATTTTAGAGGGAAGGGAAAGCCTTTCTGCTCTTACCAAATTTTAACAAACAATTCTCCATCCATTGGCAAACGAAGGAGTGATTAAGCAAACCAGGGGGAAACTATATTTATTGTCTATATTATTATTTTTCAAGTGTTTGTATCTGAAGGGGGAGATAGCCAATAGAGAGCATGATACTTTACTGTAGCCAGACTGTTATGAATTTGTTTGCTAGGAAATAAGCTGCACAGACTGTAATTGGGCAAATGTGCATAAGGATTTTAGCCTCAAAATGAGTTTCCTCTCTGTTTTCTGAGACCCATTCTGCCTGCAGATGCTTTGGATTCCTGCAGCTGCTGTGTTGAGATTTTTAAATTATTATACAAGAAACAGGTGGTCACTGGAGCATTTTAAAACACATTTATTAACAGATGCAGAAAAAATAAAAATAAAACCATATTCCTCACCACCCGCAAATCTAACCACCATTGACACAGAGAGTAAATCCATCTCTTGCCTGCCTGTCCCCCCCGCCCCTCCAGGTGCCTCCATAGAATTGATAGGGAAGGCCACCTGCTCCAGGCTCATGGGATAGTACAGTCAGTGGGGTCCAAAGAGACAGTGACATCCGCCTTGCACTGAATGATGCTGGGCACACCAGGCAGTAGCTGGCAGCTTTGCAGTTCTGGAGCCACTTCCTTCACACATACTGCCTGGAGAAAAGACAAAAGACAGAAACAAAAGATAAGTGCAAGAGCAGATACCCACCTGAGCCTCCTTTGTCCAGGGCATGTACTTATTTGGGAATATGCCCTATGGACTTCTTATGTAATAGATTTCTTTGCGAAGGAGAAGCAGGTTGTGAAGCTGAGGCTGCTGGCCTCCCTGGGTTTTTAACAATTCTACTGATACTCCAAGAGCCACTTTAACTGAATGTAAGCCCCATTGAACGGTACTTCTGGAGAAGTACATCTTGCATGGTGATGCAATATGAATAATAGTACATATGCTTAATACAGCTAACATTTTTTCTTGCTCATAATTTCCTTTTTTTATTAATTTTTTTATTAGTTTATCAAAGTATGCAATAAAAAGAAAAAAAAGTAGTGAAAAACTAAGAAAAGGGGGAGGGAAAAGAAAAGAGATATAATATAAAGCGAGAAAAGGAAAGAAAAAGGCACTGACTTCTAACTCTTTAGCACAGTAGAAGATAACATTAGAACCACAACTTTTTGCTTTTACACAACAGTATGTACAAGCCATTTGTATAAACAATAAACCTATTCTGGTTAACAAAAACAAAATAAAAGTTTCATTTTTTGTTTCATTGCAAGCACAAAATCCGGAATTAATTTCACAATAGGAGCAAGGTTAGATACCTTCTCTTCTTAGGATAAAAGAATCAATTTAACCATCTCTGCTTCTTGCTCATAATTTCCATTGCTACCAATTTCTTATCCCAAAGGTGCATTTTCCAAAAGGCAACTGGACTTCGTTTTATCCTTGAAGACGTTTTGCTTCTCATCCAGGAAGTTTTTTCAGTCAGAATTGAAGAAACTTCTTGGATGAGAAGCAAAACGTCTTCAAGGACTTTTAAAACAAAGTCCAATTGCCTTTTGGAAAACTCACCTTTGGGAAAACCATGATCTGGAATAACTGAGAATCTCCACTGACCGATTCCCTGTGCTGTTTTCACTTTTGGTTGAAATGAGGAAAACTACGAATTAGGAATGGAGCGGCTATAGTACATATTATGGTAAAATAAAATACAATGCAGTACAGAGCTAACGTAGACCAATGAACATAAATAGATGCATCAGAAGATTCACTGCGCCAGACAATTTTCAACTCGCTCCCTCACCGACGGGCGCCCCTAAGCATCCTCCCTCCTCTCCCCCGAGTTTACTCTCCGTCCCGTTCCCGGAGTAACTTCTTACCAGGTTGCGCAGCCCGCCTAAATTCTGCCGCGACTCGGACATGGCGAGAGAGGATGCGGCGGGGCCGTCCTCGGCGCTACTGTCCGCGACACCGTTGTCGTCGGAGCGGCGCAGGTAAGAGGAACGGCGGATGCCCGAGAGAAGCCCCGACGCCCTGCCCACCGAGTAGTAGTTGGGGCCGGCTGCCTGCTTGTACCACGCCCCGGCGGGCGGGCTAAGCAGCAGGGCCAGAGTGAGGAAGAGCAGCGCCAGGGTCGGTGGTCCGCTCATGCTGCGAGAGGCTTGCGACGGCTGGGCTGGGAAGTCGCCATCGGGCGCCTCCTTTTATAACACCGGGGAGGCATGAGGGGACCAGCCAAGCGGCTCAGACGGGCGGTGGAGCGGTGGAGCGGGCGGTGGAGACGAGCGCCGCGCCAAGCACGTGACCCGGCGCTATCTTGGCGGGGAAGCTGCCTGCTCCGACGGGCGGGAGGCTCTTTCGGTCGCCGACAGGGAGGGCGGCTGGCTCCAAGCTGGGCTTCTCGATCGGGTTTTGCTTTATCTCTTTTTCCCGCGTCCGCTCTGCCGGCTTCCCTGGCGAGTTGAAGCTCCAACGCGTTGTGTGGCTCTACAAGTCCGCCTCCCGTTTCTCCTTTGGCCGCAAGAAACAGACTCAGAACAACGACGCGCTGGGCTCGCTCCTCCGTCGAGAGAGAGGACGAGACCACAGTGAAGGTTCCCTGGTGGCGGGGGGAAAAGCACTCAACGACCGAAGTTGCAGCAAACACCCGTCGCTAACTGAACCCCGTTGAGTCAGAGAAGCCCGTTTTTTCCCCCTGCACTTGTAGATCCACTGAAACCTCATATAACAAGAAAACTTGTTAGCTGGATAATTTGTGGCGTGGGAACACAGTCAATATTCCTCTTACATCTTTCCCTAATACTGTTTAACTTTAGCAGCATTGCAACGAAATCTGACTTTGGCACATTACTCTATACAGTTTGTGTTTTATTTCTCTCTCAAATCTCCATGTGTAAACTACCGTGTTTCCCCGAAAAAAAGATCCTGTTTTATATTTTTTTGAACCCCGAAATAAGCGCTTGGCCTTATTTTTAGAGAGGTCTTATTATTTTGGGGCACGTGGAGCAAGATGGGGCTTCTCTTGCCCTCTTACCTGATTTCCAGCTCTGTCTCCCTAACCAGAGGAAATGGTGGTGACCATTTTGCACATGCATTTAAATATTTTTGGGAAGGGCTTATTTTTTGGGGTTAGGGTATGTGTGCAAAAGCCTGATTGGGCTTATTGTCAGAGGGATGTCTTATTTTCAGGAAAACAGGGTTTTTAAAATCTGCTGTTTTGACAAGAGGTTCTGATCAGTGGTGAAATGTAAAATTTGTTACTACTGGTTCTGTGGGTGTGGCTTGGGGGGGCAATGTGTCTGGGTGGGTGTGGCCAACTTTTTTTTTTACTTTTAAAAGCAGTTTTTCCGCCAAAGAGGTTGTAGAAAAAATGCTTTTAAAATTAAAAAAAAGCCTCTGATGATCGCGTGGCTCAGCTGAGCATGGGGGGTGGGCAGGGATTTTTGCTACCGGTTCTCTGAACCACCCGCTACCATTGCTACTGGATCGGGCAATCCGGTCTGATCCGGGAGCATTTCACCCGGTTCTGATAGTTAAAAAGGGGTTAGTCAGGTTGTTGACAAGCCCTTTCCACAATTGTATTTATCTGCAGTGCAAATACCTACATTTTTTTTGCTGCCTGTTATACATGACCACAATTGACCCCAAAATTTATATTGCTAAATGAGACATTTGTTAAGTGAGTTTTGCCACAATTTTCTTGCCACAATTGCTAAGTGGATCATTGCAGTCGTTAAGTTAGTAACATGGTTGTTAAGTGAATCTGGTTTCCCCATTGATTTCGCTTGTCAGGTGGTCATAAAAGCTGTAACCCTGGGACACTGCAACCATCTTATGAACCAGTTGCCAAGCACCTGAATTTTGATCATGTGACCATGGGGATGCTGCAAAGGTTGTAAAAGGGAGAAAAATGGTTATAAGTCACTTTTTTCAGTGCCGTTGTAATTTTGAATGGTTACCAAATGGTTGTAAGTCAAGGGCCACCTGTACTCCAGTCCTTGATTCTGGAGTGGGCAATTGTTTCTTGCTAAAACAGGATGATGAAAATAATGCTTTTAATTTTAACAGAATAAAGGTTTCAAGTAGATGGTTCACAGCTATAGTAAAATGCTGATCAATTACTAAGGAGAATATGAATCAGGAGTCCTGGTAGCATCTTCTCCAGCTAACAATTTTTTTATTAAAAGTCATAATCTTAATCTTTCATGAATTACAGCTCACTTCATCATTTCAGTCCATGAAAAGAATTTTTGCCTTAAAAGAATATTTTAAAAAGAATTGTTAATTGGAGAACCAGATTCATGATTTTTTGCTACCATACATGGCTCTTCTACAAATAAGATATAGTGCTTGTTGCTGCCCTCTTACGTTATCTGGCTCATCTAAAAAAACACTAATCCACTTTAGTTGTAGTGCAATAACCCATGTATCAATGATATGGTGTACAGTATGCCTTCTGTTTTATTGTTGTATAACAAAACGTATACAATTTATAAAGCAAAGCCCCAAGAGCAGTCCAAAATAATAAACTGTATGAAGAGTATTTTAAGTTATATTGTTTTTCATTCTCCAAAGATAAAAATCACTCTGCCAGTTTTCAGCTATTTCCAATTGCAAAAATTTCAAAAGATACACACACACAGAGTCACTTACATTGTGTTTTAGCAGAGGTGAATATGCAAAGATTCTGCAAAACTCCAGATTCTGTCATCACAATTTGGCAACAAAACCATCAACTTAGAAACATGGCTTTTTTGGCAATCCTTAGCCATCAAAAGGTGTAGTATAAGTGTGTTAAACCTCAGTAAAACTTCACACCTACTGTTCCTTTATCTCAACACTCAAATTTTCTCCTACATGCTCTTAGTTGCCCCTCCTACAAATTGTAGACTTTGATAAGAATTTTTTTTCCTTAAACTTAGTGTTGTATGAATACTACTCAATTAAATTTTATTTAGCAAACAATGATTAATCAAAACGTGGCTCAATAGAAATATATGAAGTCAGGCAATAACTCCTACAGAAAGCAGAAAAGCATCTAAACTAAAATTAGGTACCTTTTACAGCTAGAAATAAAATAGAGACAGGCACAAAATACAATTTTCATTTTAATTAAAATTTGCTCAGGGGAACAAAGTTTGGGGAACATTGAGAAAGAGCATATTTTTTAGACTGTAGTTAATTGTAGTAAATTAAGTGCCACCAGGGTGTTTTACAAGACCCTGGTGTCATATTTGTGGCAAAAAAGCACAATTCTCCGTGCTAGGGAAGATCCCAGAGATAATCAAAAGTGGTAGGTAACTGTTCTTTTAAATGGATAATTTTTCCTTGATGGCTATTTAATTAGCATCCTCTTTTCATTTTAATACCATGAAGGGCTTCAATTGCACACTGAAGGCAGGGGTGGCATATCCAGCAATGATTGGCACCCACATCAGGATGAAACATCAGAAACAGCTGGTTTATTGCTGCATAGCTATGGAATTAGTGTGGGAATAGTTTGCCATAAATAATCATTTGATTGAAAAAAGATCAGGAAAAGTGCTTCCTTTCCCGTAAGTTTTATTCGATCATCTTTGTTTAACTGTCAAAAGAATTGGCAAGGGGTAGCTGCACTCCTGGCTAGAACCAAACTTGAAGAATCACAATCTGGGTTGAAACAGGCCAGGAGCATTGCAAGGAATGACTCAAATCATTCACTGGAACCACCCTGTACAAATGATCTCATTTATTACTTGGGAATCAACACAATCTGATAGTGTTTTCAGAACAAACCATTCAATGTAGTGGTTAACCGGGAGACTGAGTTCTAGTGTCACCTTAGGCACACAAGCCAAATGAGTGACCTTGGACCAATCACTCTTTCAGCCCAACTCATAGGGTGGTTGTTATGGGGAAAATAGGCGGAGGAAGGTATACATGTGTTCGGCATCTTGTCTTGTTTATAAAATAATAAAGATAGGGTAATAATTTATCATATGGCATGCAATACATGGACTAGCAATGTAAATTAACATTTCAACTAGATTAGTAGAACCCAAGAAAATATAAATGTCAAAAAAAAAATCTCTCTTCAAAAGTCAATGTCTAGGCCATTTAACCATTGAAGCACAGCACTATTTATATTTAAAAACTCAAGATACTGGACCACTATATACCGTATATACTCGAGTATAAGCAGAGTTTTTCAGCACATTTTTCATGCTGAAAAAAGCCCCCCTCGGCTTATAATGGAGTGATGAAAAAATGCCTTTTTTCCTGCAACAGTTTTGGCTTCCGGGGTTGCAGGGAGGCTTGCTAAAGCCAAAATGGGGCGTGGGCGGGGGTGCGGTGCCCCTCCCCCACGCCCCTTTTTGGCTCCCAGGGGTTGCAGGGAGGCTTGCTAGGGGCATGAGGGGGGTGCCTAGCAAGACTCCCTGCAGCCCCATGGAAGCAAAAATGGACTGTGGGGGAGGGGGGCTTCAAGGGAGAAAGAAACAAATAAATCCTCACTGTTTAGGGAGATCCCATGTGCACTGAGCTTGAATTGAGAGGTTCTTGTAATTGAGAGCTTCCTGTAATTGGCTGCTAGCTATCCTTGCTCAGGGTAAGCCAGGAGTGGGTAAATGTGGCCTTTACAACCTGTGGACTTCAACTCCCAGAATTCTCCCAGCTTGGCTGTCTCAGGAATTCTGGGAGTTGAAGTCCACAGGTTGTAAAAGGGCCACATTTACCCACTCCTGGCCTAAGCTAATCAGTAATGGAGCTCTAAGAATGCCAGATGAGAAGGAGAAAGGGAGGGAGAAAGAAAGAGAGAGAGAGAGAGAAGGAAGAAAGAGACAAAGAAAGAAAAAGAAAAAGGAGGGAGGGAGAGAGAATGCAGGTATCTCTTAACAGAGGCTTGAACTTGCCTGAAATTAGATCAAGCCAGTGACTGGGTGGGCGTGGCTAGCTGGTCATGTGATATGTGTATAGGGAATACTCAAGAGGGCTGAAAAAAGTCATTTCTGACAGGTCCTCGCACTTTTGACCGATCTTCACACTTATGACTGGTCATCATTTATGCCCATTGTAGCATTCTTAACAACTGTGTCACTCATTTCACAACTGCTTCTCTTCACCATGGTGACAAGAAAGGGCAAAAATGTAAAATATGAGGACAGTCGTAAGTTTGAGGACTGGTCAAAAGTGCGAGGACCAGTCAAAAATAACTTTTTCAGCCCTCTGAGTAGTCCATATGCACAAAAGGACTACCCAGAGGGCTGAAAAAAGTGATTTCTGACAGGTCCTCACACTTTTGACTGGTGCAAAAATCCAATTAGTGCCATGTAAATTCTGGAATCCCCAAAGACCTTTCCCATTGTATTTATTAAACAAATTTATATAGCTACGCAACTCATATACAGTACTTTTAAAGTTATTGTTGATACCATATTGTTTTCCACTTACAGAGCTAGTTTACTGTTTTTCTTTGAAATCAATATTCAAAAACATTTAACCTACTGATGCCTCAATTAATGTAATTTTATTGGTATCTATTTTTATTTTGAAATTTACCAGTAGCCGCTGCATTTCCCACCCCTGGCTTATACTCAAGACAATAAGTTTTCCCAGTTTTTTGTGGTAAAATTGGGTGCCTCGGCTTATATTCGGGTCAACTTATACTCGAGTATATGCAGTAACCTTACAGCCGGTCACAATATGATCTATTCTATAGTTTGACGTGAGATCCTGCAGTCACATTGAGGGGAGGATACTATACCCCATTTATAGAGAGTACTGGCAGAAGTCATGTGAGGTGCAAATCCTATTCAGGATTGTCCATTGCTGACATGGTCATTCAAAGCCTGGCACCTTTTTTGAGAAATCATTTATATGTCTTCCTATAACTGGGCGTTCAGTGAATCATTTGGCTTTCCATTAGGAATTGATGTTAAAGTTGTTGGGCAGATGTTGTGCAAGTGCCAGTGGAAGGTTCCTTGATTTGAATCTTCCTGCTGATAAATGAGGAAGGTTGCCATTGCATCGGTAGGAGTTGTTGATACTTTTTCTGTATTTTCATCTTGCCTTCGTAAGGCTGGCAGTGCTATATGGCTCAGAACAGGAAGCCAGCAAGTTGGAATGGTTTTAATACATTCACTTATAATCCTCATGGTGTTGCTGAGTCTGGCAGAATAAAAATTTAATAAACAATTATTGTATTGCAGGCCAAGCGTGCAGCAAAAATGCTGGCACAAGCCTGAGCTATTGACGCCTTGTCAACTTTTAGATCTAAATCAAAAGTTTATCTATATTAGTAGAACTGTTTTCTGTTTTGAACAAGTTGATCCCGTATTATTAAGTTAAAATTGAGGTCTAAAACTACAGTCAAGAAGTCAATAATTTTTATTTGTATACTAAAGCAAGGCATCAGTAATACACATTACAAAACAAGTGAGATTTAGGTATTTTACATTGAAGTTGAAAGTACACATTTTATAACAGTATTTAAAACAATAGTCTTAATAAAAATACAACTGAGACACCTATTTTACACAAATAATCCTATTTCATTTCAATCAACTACTAAAATTGAAACCGGAGGTTTGCTTACTTGTTGCCTTCATACCAACATAGTCATTGCTTTCTTCGCATTTTATAGATTTTGAGAGCTCAGCTGGTGTGGTACCATACATTGGGACATCTGTATATAGGATGGTGGCATTGAGAAAAAACTGTAATAACAATTTTCTTCTCCTTGATTCTTTATTGATATTAGTAATTCTGGCAAATTACTAGAACCAAAGGAAGCTGGGGGAGAAATCTTGCCAGAGTCACTCTTTGAACTTCCATTCCTGTCGGCACATTGGACAGTGCTGTTGAACTTGTTGAGAATTAAGCCACTTCAGTATGCAGTGCATGTGGAAACAGTGTGAACACTGTCCCCACACAAGAGGACAATCATCTCCAGGCACCTTACCTGAAAACACAAATGTTAATAGGGCAAAATCAAAGGAATACTCAGCTCAAGAGGACAAAAAAAAAAATAAGATTAATACTAACAGTCAGGACAGCATCCATTAAAAGCCATTCGACAAATGCCACAGTTCTCATCATTAGCAACCCAGAGCCAGGAAGCAACTCCATGCCAGCTCTTGATTTTCACCTTCATTGTAGTCAAGACTATGCTCAGGATAGTTATCTGAAGGGGAGGAAAAAAATAAGGTTAACTGCAACTTCTTTTGTTGCTTTTTATACAGTTCCTTTAAATATGAAAAACTGTTATTTAAAATAGCATTATTTTACACACAGCTTCATAAATTATAAGAGGTACTGTGCCATCGTTTTTGCCAACAGTTAAAACTTGATACTCCTTGGTTGTTTTCTTGCAGAAACTTCATTATTCAGCTAGGGAACATTTTCAGTGTCAGAAGGAATAGGGTTTGCATTCTGTTTATAGTAGTTTGCCCTGTCAGTATTGATGGGACTGTTTTCTTCTTGCTAGTTAGTGGGATACTGTTTACAGCTTGATTGTTGGTCTGTTACTAATCCTGGTGTTAATCTCTGCTTATCTGGATGTTGATTACTGATGAGATGTTTGGTCTTTGTTTCCTTTTTTATTGTCTCTTTTGAATAGTATGTAAATATCCATGTAAATGAATGTATGGTAAATATCTGTTCATTTACAAATTAAAAGATGGCATAAAGAAGATATAGATTGCCTCTCACTTGGCAGAAGTCTCTGAGACAATTCTTAGATTCCATAAAACAGCATTTCATATATGGAAGACCAACCTCTTTTAGAGGTACAGGAGAAAAACATAACTTAAAAGGTTGCTAAATAAGATGCAACTGAAGCTTGATTCCCAACAGCCTTTCTATGAGTATTGTGTGTGTGTGTGGGGAATTAAAATAGGAAATCTATCTTGCACAATGTTTTAAAGTTCATCCCTCTTTTGCTTGAAACTGGATGTTTAATTAGGAAACTGTAGCAATTAGGACATATTAAATGGAATAACAGAACAATGATAAAACATCTTGTAACAATTTTCTCTGAAAACAATATTTGGAGTAAATTTAAAATTCTTCTGCCATTGAGATTCCCATCCTTACATCTCTATGACAGTATTTAAATTTGGCATCCATTCAATCATGCAATCTTTGACCTATCTTATCTCCAAGTCCTATTTCATTAACAGTTTATAAATTAAGTCCAGTAAATTCCAAGTTGCAATTGTTGAAGTTATTAGTTAAATTCTAACTTGCCTTTTCACCAAAACCAATATAATGGAAAAAAACCTCTTCCTACAATGTATAAATCTCAATGACTAATTTTATTGCGTGCAGAGATAACTAAATGCTAAAATAATCACATCCATCAACACTATAAAAATAGTTCGACTCTCTAATATACTAACCCTCCGGAAAACGTGGCAGGTTTCTCATTAATTACTAGCTTCACCATCACGTTTTTTTTTAATTTGCTCTAATATTGTAAAATTTACAATCGATATTTTTTTAATTTAAACCCGACCTTCGGGGAAAGGGGCAGAATTCACTTTTGCCTTTGCTTTCTCCTATTATTTAGTCAGGTGAAATATTCTGGGCAATTCCAAAACTGGATATTATAACCATCCTATGGTCTTTGTTTATAACGCTTTATATTACGACGCTAGGAAAAACAGGGAGGCAACGGATGAACACACACAAAAATGCCGTTCTGCCAGTGGGCTGAAGACAGGCGGGTTGAGAGAAAAGGATCGGAAACACGACACACTAAGCTGAGTTCACACGGCCACACTCATTCCGGGGTTTACCTAATTAAGTTGTAAATTCGCATAAATAAGGTTAACACGTGACTAAATTGAGGGGCCGCTGCGAACGCCGTCTGCCTTCCTTTCTTCCTCCCCACCCGAAATAGTCAGTGGCTAAAACAGAGCCCCGCCCACCGCCCCTCCCCTTTTATTGTCGTCGTCGCCCCGCCCCGTCCCCCCCACGCGCCCCAACCTTCGCGCCCAAACTCAGCTCTTCCCAAACCCCCCCTCCCATCCCATCGGAGGTCCCCGCCCTCTATAGCCACCCCTACCTCATTTTGCAGGCCCCGCTCCTATAAAACCTGGCCAAGGGAAGGCAGCCTTTTATTTCTTTCACGGAACCAAGCTTGTCCGCTTACGCTCTTTCCACCCCTCCATTTCTTAAATCCTGCCTCATCCGTTTCCGGTCCCCGGTATAGCGCGGCCGGAAGTGTAGGCCCAGGAGCCGGAGGGAGCCGCCATCATGGGCGACAAAATGGATATGTCTTTGGACGACATTATCAAGCTGAACAGGAGTCAGCGAGGCGGAGGTGGCCGAGCCGGCGGTGGTCGAGGCCGGGGAAGAGGAGCTACAGGTCGAGGAGGAGGAGGAGGAGCTGGGCGAGGAGGAGCTGGACGCGCAGGCGGAGGCGGCCCCGTCCGGAACAGAGCCGCTCTGTCCCGGGGAGGCGGCAGGAACAGGCCCGCGCCCTACAGCCGGGTAAGGCCTCTCTTAGGAGGCTCTTCCATCGAGTTATGGCCATGGGCGAGACGGAGTAGCGGCTTTTTAAAGTTATCGGGGAAGCAAGCGTGGAGCGAGATTCTCTGGCGCCTTTATAGGGAGGGACGCTCTCTGTTGGGATTTGCTTGCGGGGCTTGGTTCGGTATCTTGGTTGTGCTTAGGTTTCGTTTAGGCCGTAAAATTTGGAAAACGAAAGGAAATGAAAATGTTGAACCGATTAGAAAAGATCGGGCTGTAGTGATCGGAACTCGTTCTCTTCGCAGCCAAAACAACTCCCTGAAAAGTGGCAGCATGATTTGTTCGAGAGTTGCTTTGGCCCTGGCGCTGGCGTGGAAACGGGTGGAAAGCTCCTCGTCTCTAATCTGGATTTTGGTGTTTCGGATGCAGACATACAGGTATGTTTGTTCTTAATAAAGGATTCCGGATAGTGCGTAAATGGAATAAACTCTGCCCTTTATCATAGTTTTCATTTGTTTTCTGACAATACTACACTAGTATTGAAGACTAAAACTTACTAAAGTCTTACTAAAGTCTTCCTGAAAGGATTTTCTTATGGCAGAGAATTTATTCTAGCATCAACCTGTAGCATATATTAGCCATAATATTCAACATTGATATGCTATATTTTGAAAGTGATAGCATATACTTTTAGTGCTGTGTCGTTATAAAATTTTCATGCAGTGCTGCTTTATTGCAAATCAACGTTCAGGTACATTTGAACTTTCTGTACAAATGTTTCATCAGTTAAGGGAACTTTTATTCTGGTGGCCAATTCATATTGCTGAACAGATCTCTTGGCTTGTTCTTGAAGCTGGGAAAAATAAAAAATAGCTTGTATCTAATTCAAATGCAGCTTCAGTTCTTCATTGAAAAACTATTGATGTAATGTTACTGCTATCTCTAGACTGAATCCTAGGACAAAGAGAATGCTAGGAGGCTGATATATTGTAGTGATTAGAATAATGTTTCTCAACCTTGGCAATTTTGAGAATGCAGGCAGGGGAAAATTCTGGGAGTTGAAGTTCACACATCTCAAAGTTAGCAAGGTTGTATTAGAATATTGACTGGGGAAGGTTCAGGTTCAAATCCACATTAGACTGTTAGGCTCACAAAGGTACTTTGATCAGCTGTTTATAGCTCAGTCCATCCTCCTAGAACAGAAACATCTACAAAATAGATTTTGTATATAAACTGTCTTTATCTCCTTTGATACAAATGGGGAAAATCAGTAACAGTTTGACATAAATATTATGAGCAGTTTTTTAATGTTCTAAAATTAGCCTCATTGACTATAAATATACTGATTTATTGTATTTATAATTTTCTCAGCCGGTACATATTTTGTACTGGTTTTAATTGTTTTAGAATTGTTGCCCAGAGTTACTTGGTTGAGGTGGGTAGGTATTGAAAATAGATTGATTGGGAGATGATAAAATATTAATCTTTACATATCAGTTGAAGCAGAAAAAAGGCAACTTTAACATAACTGTTTTATAGACATAAGAACAAAATGATGTGGATATACTGTCCTCTATTATAATTTCTAGGCTCTCTGAATAAACTTAAAGACCCTCTTACCATTCTCAGTTACATTAATCTTTCTTTTCCATTATTTCAGGAGCTTTTTGCAGAATTTGGGACACTGAAGAAGGCAGCAGTACACTATGATCGTTCTGGACGTAGTCTAGGTACTGCAGATGTTCATTTTGAGAGGAAGGCTGATGCTCTGAAGGCTATGAAGCAATACAATTGCGTTCCCTTGGATGGTATGTATATACTTGCTAATCATATCGGGTATTACACAAGAATAGAGGTGATCTGACATGGTTTTGGTAATAAACAAGCTACTTGTATATAAGCATTCTCCTTAGATGACAAGGAACTACTTTAGGGCAAGTACATGAAATACAGTGTAATGAAGTAAGGGACTGTTAGGGGAGAGTTAAGAGCTCCATTCTCTTTCCATGTGCCCAACATAGAAATCGATGGCTGCTAGAAGAGGGAGAGCCATCTTTTCTGCATAGACCTTTCCCTGACTATTCTTTTGGCATTTTTTGCTGCTAGACTTATTTTAAGTTATGGTAATCATGTACATTCTTTTTATTATTAGGACGTCCCATGAACATTCAGCTGGTTACATCACAGATAGATACACAGAGGAGACCAATACAGAGGTAAAAAAAACTTACCGTAATGTTCATTTCTTTAGTTAAAATAGATTATGCCTATAGTTTTCAAGATTTTGTGATGGCATCTATATTACTACAGACAGTAGTGAATCTGCTGTATTCATACAGAAAACTTGAAGTTGAATTTTTAACTTAAAAAGTGATGTACAAACTCTGTTTTAAGTATTATTACAACAGATTAGGATGGCTAACATGTTATGTGGACCATAGTCATTTGTATGTAAGGGGAAAAAATAAGGGAAAAACACTTTACAATGTGGTTATTCCTCACTCAATAGATTGTTCAAGTCATTTTGTGTGTGTGTGTGTATATCTATAGATATAGATATAGATATATATCTTATGGTGTAATTGATTTGCTTTCCTTTAAATTAGTTGTCTAACTTTAGAAAAAGTGAAAAAATAAATTTGCAAAGAATAATCAGACCAGATTTCTTGATAATTTATTAGTCATGGTTCCAGAAAAAATTGAAATGGGGATAGTGTCACTTTGTATTATTTGCCAAATAATAGTTAACATTACAATTCCTTAAATAGTCAAAATTGGTATTTGATCTTATTATATACTTCATATTGCAACCCTGCTATCCAGCAAAAAGATTTTCTATTTCAGAGTTTAGATTCCAACATACTCTTAATCATTATCATAAACCAAAGTAGGCCTATTGTGTATTACGTATGTTAGTACTTAAAACAGAGACTAGAGAAATTCTGTATTTTTCAAAAGTAATTGTAATCAAAGGGCCTCCAGTTTGTAAAAGACATCAGATACAGTGATTCACTTTTGTGGTTTGTTGATCATGTTCTGTGGTAATGCTTACTTTTACATTAACCTCTAGACTGATGTACTTTGCATTTTCGCTTATGTATGATTAAGCACCTCTAATTCTGTATCTCTTTTGATATTAGTGTAAGTAGAGGCGGTATGACAAGAAACCGTGGTGGCTCAGGTGGCTTTGGCGGTGGCAACAGACGAGGCAGTCGTGGCAATAGAGGCAGAGGCAGAGGTGCTGGTAGGAGTTCCAAACAGCAGCTCTCTGCAGAAGAATTGGATGCACAGTTGGATGCTTATAATGCTAGGGTGAGTAATGTACTAAAGAAGATTGAGACAGAATGTTGCCCTGATGAGTGAATTGGCATGTACAGCTCCCATAACTTTGCAGCAATTTTTATGTAAAATAGTTGATTGGCATGTATGTTTTCAGTTGCTTGTATGCTCCTTCTGGGTATGAAAACCACACTAATGTGAAAGGAGTCCTGACAACACTAATTAATTATGATTCTAGTATGATTATCTGATCATGTTTATGTCATTGAAATTAACATGTGTTGAACCACAAAAGAAAATCAAGTTCTATAATGTAATAGCAATTCTGAGCTCTATATTTTTCATGAATGTATCCAGACGTATTTTGCTTTTTTAATTGTTGTTCTGCTTGGGTCATTTTATAATATTATAAATATTATTTGGAAGTAGAATTTTATTTGTTTGTGCACATTGCTACCGAATGATCATCCCTGAAAATTAGTACGTGTTAAATGTTCAGCAGGCCTGCATTTAAATTGAGAAAGGTTCAGATATTTATGCATACATATATAAGGAAAGAACTCCATCTTTTTAAATGGCTTTTCTTGTGAAAATCTAGAATTTGGGGATTGTGCTCCTCCAAATACTTTAAAGCTGAAATAGAAATCATTATGAAAAAAAATCCTTTCCTGGATGTGAATCTGCCTTGAAATAATTCATGGCAAAGCATGTAATATCAGTTACCTCTGCCACTAGAGAATCAGTATGCCTAGCCTGTTGCTTTCTTTTGTTTTCAGTTAATTGTTTACAGACAAGTAAATGTCTTTTCCTTTCTTTTTAGATGGATACCAGTTAAATCTAATGATGCGTCACATGCATGGAAAGGACTGCAGACATCTCATTCCATGCTCCCTAGTGGGAGGGAAAGGGTGTATAGCGGCGGCTACTAATATCAAGAATGGAATTTGTTTTACTTTTATGTTTTGAAATAGGTTTTAAACTCATGTAAAGGTTTCTTTCTTTTTTTTAAATTCTGAAACAGATCTGTTTTGTACCGAGTTATTTTTGGGAAAAATTTTACTGGTTGCCTGTTGGGCCAAAGTGGCTTTTTCACTTTGGCAGTAATAAAATAGAAATGTGTCTAGAGCTGTAAATGTCTGCTTCATGTTGCAGCTGGAGCCTAGCTTTGGGGCTGCAAAAGCAAAGATGAATAGGGGAAGCAGACTGCCTGCTAGCCCCCAACTAAATAGTTGGTGCTGATTGCCCTTCCCATGAGGAGGGATTCTGTTCTCTCAGGTCTCCCTCCTCCACTCTGCTCCAGAAGGGGTTTGTAAATTCTGCATCCCACCATCTTCTATGTGCTAATTCTTCTCCTTCAGTTTGTGCGAAAGCCGCCATTGTGACTACTGTTGCAGGGAGATGATGTTCCCTGGTGAAGCTGACTTTGGAGGTCATGGGGAGGGAGTAAATTTCTTGTTAAAAGTTGTTTTGTATTTAACACTTGATTCCAAAGTTCAGTGCTGGTCCCACCTCAGTATTTTTACTGTAAAATGGTTGCTGTGAAAATTCAGTGACACCAACAATGCCAAGTAAAGATTTAGTCTTTCAACTTGTAATTCCCTATTGAATTCTTATTTCAAGTAAATCTAAAGACATTTGTAATGGTCTATGCTTAAATTTATTATATAACAGATTAAGACTATTTCTAGATCTTCTTAACTGGTGTGGGATGGAGTAAATATCAGACTAATGTGAAAACTTTCATCTTTGGTGGGTGAGATACCTAAGGGGTAACCAAGATAACATGTTCTAAAAAGCATTAATGCCTGTCTGGTTATTGGTACGTTGCCCCTTCACATCAGAATATCCTAATGCTGAAATTAGAATGCATCAATAATTTGCAAACGTGGATATAGCAGGATACCAAAGTTATGCAGGAGTAACAGCCAAAGGAAGGTTCTTAATATTAAGATATTTAACCAAAAAATATTTTTACATAGCAATGAAACAAGTATATGTAAATGCTAGATGTTGGAAAATAGTAATATGTGACACTATTTTATTATCTACATAAGTGTAACAGTAAATATTTAGGGAAACTTAAAAGTTGCAAATACCTTACATTCACTCTAATTAAGGCATATAATTTTAAAAAAGCTTAACCATACACTTAAAAGATAACTGGGTATGGACATGGTAATGAGAAAATACATTAATATAAAGTGAAACTACCGCTATTTGTACTTAATTTCATTTTAACATCCATATAATGTGAAGTATGTCCATAGTTTTGTATATTGAGGCAATATATACTTTTCATAATTGTGCAGATACATTAGATTAGTAGGAAATACTGGTCTAAGCAAGAGCTTCTCTAATGTATATCAAAGCTATAAAAATTAGTACAGTCTTGAAACTTGGGTAATTTACTATGGCATAATGTGGAGAGAAACAAAATCCTTCAATGTTATTGAACGAGATTTATCAATAGCTAATGAAGAGAGTTATAGCTTAGCAATATCTGGAAACCCACAAGTTTCTTAACTTTTGTAAAGAAACATAACCTTTGTTTTTGTTTTGAAATCCTATCGCGACTTTTATGTTAGCCCTTATGTTTATTTTATTGATCTGCGGATATTTGTAATAGGACATCAATATTTGGAAAAACTATGAAAAAGCTGCTCTTGAATGAACAAATTATTAGAATATGTAACATGTAGAATTAGTAGAATGGTTAATGGGGGAATAGCGTGAAAAGTACAGAACCCATATCAGAATGCAAATATAGTACTGTATGCTACGATTTTTGCCACTCCTTTACCAAATGTTTAGCCAGCTATTCGTGATAATAAATGAAGACAATCTCAGTGCTCACTTGCTATAAGTAGGGTTTACAGTATAGCACGAGATGGTTAGATCAACGCAATGAACATGAATTTGGACAAACTCCGGGAAACTGAAGGACGGGAGCCTGGCGTGCGGTGGGTCCATGGAGTCGCGAAGAGTCCGACACGATTTGGGGACTGAACAACGGAATAGCGCACAAACGCTGTAACGATCAAGATGGTTGGGAGGAGAGTTTCAGGTCTTAGTTCAATTGCTACTATATTATAACTGGTCTTGTACAATGGTGCTTCGTAAAAATGATAGCAAGGCAATGAGCTAAAGCAAAAACCGGCCACCCAACCACATCTTTTGCGGCCTTCTCTCTTCAATAATGCCTAATAAAATTCATAGGATTTATGGCCTCAATGAATATTGGAGAATAAGTCGCTCTCCAGTTATATTGGGATTTGCAGAACCTGCTGTAGTCTTTGCTTAAATTTAGGAAGCAAAACGGATGGGAATGGGCTGCAGTTTTGGGTTAAATAGTCGGTATAGACACACGCACACACACAGAATAAAGGGTAACCAATTTTGTTCAAAATTGAAAAGAACCGTTAAATTGGGTAGCTATCTAAGAACATTAGTTTTGAAGTTCTTTTAAGAATCGTTGGGCAAAGCTTTCTCACTAGTGCGAAACGTCCGGCAGCAAGCAGTCAATTTTTATATAGGCGGCGTGCCGGGACCTCCAACTTTATTTGGGGACTTCCTGCTCTCTCCCCACACAATAGGAACAAAAATCACATTAGGGATCGAAAGTCCGCCAAGATGGCTGCCGGGCGAGGTGAGAACGACTCGGCCTCGTTGCCCCACCCCCGCCTTTCTCTACCCAAAAATAAGGCGTCACAAGTAGGTTCTAGCCGTACCATACATTCTCTATGGTCTCTCCTCACGCGTTGGGTCGACCGTGTCCGTCCCCCCACCCCCACCCCGCGTTTGCTTAGGGAGCCAATGCTGAGCCTATTTAAGGGAAGTGATGTCTCGGGAGGAAAGCACCGAAGAGTAGTGGAAAGGCAGGACACTGCTTTCTCGTGAAAGGAAGTGACGTTTGAGCAGTAACACGGAAGTGCGGGGGTGCGCGCGCGGGGTAGATCTGGGCGGTGGCGGGCGGCGTTCGTCACCGGCGGCGGCAGCAGCAGCAGCAGAACACTAGGAGCGCGCAGAGAACGCACGTGCTGGGTAGGTTGCATTTGCTTGGGTGGAGGGTTGGGCCGAGCCGGTGCCTGTGTCCGACGGGGGTTTTTTCGCCCCCGGTCGTGTTCCATCGGCCTTCCTAATTGGCGCCTCCGCACTTGCCTCTGCCTGCTCCATTTCCCCTGCAGGAGAGTCGCATGCTAACCTAACCAGGCTTGCGCTGTAGACGATCCGTGCCTTCAAACGCCGCTGTCTGGTGGCTCTCGGTAACCTTCCGAAACATCCCTCGCTTTCAGTTTGTAGAGCGCCGTGAATAGCTGAGCTTCCGCTCCACCCGATTTGGACTTTGGATCTGTAACTTTCTTGGAGCATTTTTTTCCTCAATTCATTCTCCCTACTAGGGTCACTCATAGCTTCTCTCCTAGCATTTCGTGCGTTAGTTAAATGCTCGGTGTAGGTCACTATCAATACTGATTTTTATCTCTTCTTAAAGATTATTTTCTCTGAATTCCGTTGGATAATCTCTGTGGCTTTATTTGTTCAAAATGCTCACCCGTGATTAATTTAATTGTGGTTTATTCAAGCAATTCATTTTTCTGGATTTACACAAAACTGTCACATAAGTTGGTGAATTAGAATTTCACAGCCTGCCGACCTTAAATATAGTCATTTAATTTGTAGTTCAGGTTATCATGAACATCATTTCTTTTATCTTACTGGTAACCATAGGATACATAGCTCCCTATAAATGTAGTTAGAGTTTCGTTACTTGGATCTATTACTTGTAGTCCTTGTTTAGCAACTACAATTCGAACAACTTGGTTGTTAAGTGAAACAGTGGCTAAATGAAATTGTGACTGATTTTTATCTTGTTTCAGTTTTCCTTTGCTTTACAGACCTGTGAGGGTCCTAAATAAAAAAAACTTTGTAACCAATCCATGCATCATTGTTACTAAATAAGGGCTACCTGTATCATTAGGCCACTGACCCATGGATGTGTGTGCATTTATATAATTTATATGTTGCTACCTGCTACAATTATAAACATCTCAAGGTGATAAAAAACATTTAGCTATAAAGGATTTGAAATATATTGCTAGTTGTAACTTTCTGGATTCATCTTTCACATTTTTTTATTTTTGAACAGCTTCTTTAAAGCCTACAGCAACTACTTTGTATTATTTTGTTATGAAGAGATTGATGATTTTTAATGAAGTTTTCATAGTGCCTCTTGAAAGAAAATTGTGTGAAAATAAGATAGGCTACATGAAATAAGTTTAGTTTGAACTAGTACATATCTAAATATCAAATTAAGGGAATTGTGGCATGAACAAGATATATCATCATAGCCCATATATTTTCATGTTTCTAGGGTTAAAATAAATACATTTCAGAGTGATTGCCAGTTAGGCAAATAAACACCCCCTTTTTTAAAAAGTGTATATAATGATTCATATTATTACAGAAACACTGAAATGCAGTTACTACTTTTACCTATTCTGTTTGTCATACAAAATAAACATTGGTTACCAGAAGGGGGAAAAATTAGAACTGGGTAATTATTAAATGGTTTTATTATGAGGGATGGTAATAATTTCCCAGCTCTTTAGAGAGTGAGAGAAAAAGGCTTGTGGAAGCTTAATGACCAATACATTTTAACTATTAGTTTTATCTGGGCCCAGAGCAGTAATAGTAACTATGTGAATCTGTTGAGCTTTTTATCTAGCATCATGAATAGATTTAGGTAATTCTTTTGGCAAACTTGGAAGCCTACAGGCATCGATTATTACCATATTGGCATATTGTAGTTTATCTAGATTAAGGCGGAAGCTTTTCAGAAAACTGGCTGTAATGTTAGAATTCACTGATATGCAGGTTAAGATTGGAATATTATGCAGAACAAGTGAACTAATAGTATGCTGTCCTGTTATTGTTCATTAAGTTTATCAATAATGTTTATTTAAAGTTCACTAAAGAGAAGAATAATAATAAATAGCTCTTCTTGGTTTTAGCGTTATAACTAAATTAAAATTAATTATAGTAATATATTTCAGGGTTTTTGTTGTTTTTGCCATGAGAAGAATGTCATTTAATTTAATTTAATTAATTCAATTTATATGCCGCCCCTCTCCGAAGACTCAGGGCGTCATCTTTTGGCATCAGATTTAATGGTGCAAATAAAAATCAAATCATTTTAAGGAACATGTGGTCTATTCTGGTTTCCGTGTAGAATTAAAATGGCAAGTGGGTACTTTTACACATTGCCTTACAATGGTGGTGATAATTTGTTGTAAGATCTACTAGTAATAGAGATGATGAATGTGGGTGAGATTCTGTCTTGACAAGCTGTTTGTACACTAGCACATATGAATCCTTTGACAACATTTTAGGTCTGAAAACAAAACAGGCCTGAATGGAAAGCATCTGAAGGAGTGTTTTGTCTCATCCTCATTGATTGGCAGTAATGAGGATAGAAATGTACATGCCATTCTTCTAGGCACACAGCAATCATATCCCCATCCCTTCTCAGTTAATTTGGGTACTCTTTGGGCAAGGCTGTTCATCTTGTGCTTTATTTAGAGACACAGACGCTCAATCTTGATGTTGGTGAAACATTGCAGAGATAAATGTGATGGGGCAAAAGCCTGGTTCTTGACTTAACCATTCTTCTTTGAAAAAGAATGAAAATGTTGAAAAATTTCCTGATGAGAAAAAATGCTAATGAAGAGATGGTGTTACTATTTTGTCATGTTGTGGAAATACATTAGTGGCTGCTGAGTGTGATGTGAAGTACACCCTAGCATAGTTTAGGTAGGAGATTGCAGATAATTGTGATTTAGATACTTTGAGAGAAAGGGATTGCATTGGTTCAATATGGTAGATGTTATCCACATTAACTACCACTATGCTAATTGGTCTACCAAATTGCCTGATTGTGATTTTTTTCATCTGCTAGTGTTATGCCACCCTTCTGTAAAAATCGTTATTTCCTTCCAGCATTCAATACTGCAAACACACAACTCTTACTACTACTGTTATTAATTTTATTTATATTGTATTTTTGTGGTTTGTATTATTTGATTTTATATTTATTTGATTTGCACATCTCATCTAAGCAACTCTGAGTGGCTCATAATTTTTAGCCCAATATTTTCTGTCTGAGAACTTCCTGATACTTGCAATTAGCAGTATAGTATTTCTAATAAAAGAGAACATTCCTGAAATGACTTGTTGTTACTCTTGATGTTACCAATTTGGATAATGAAACATCCGTACAAAGCTTAACGCATTGTAAGCCGCCCTGAGTCTCCGGAGAAGGGCGGCAAATAAATCGAATCAATCAATCAATAAATAAAATAAATCTGCAAGAAAACAACCAAGCTGAGCACCAAAGACCCCCTCATATTTCCAATTCATTAACTGGAATCCAAGTGAATTAATGGTTGAATGTTGAGAACCATTTGTGTAAGAAGCTTCTAGTTTCTCTGCTGCAGATTTTCCTAGTAGCAAAGCCCTCAGTCTTACTTACAATACTGAATGTTTCTCTCTCAGGGTTATAATCGGATTAAGTCTATTTCTGAGAAAAAGTTTTTGAGAGTTTGCTTCCATTTAGCTTCTCCTTTTGTTTTAGAGATCTCCAAAGAGTTGAGGCGTGTTGCAAGAACTGAAATTAGTAGAAAAACCCTTTTTTAGGGATTCATGATCCACAGACCAACTTTCTTGTGTTTTGCATTCTACATTTGGAGCCACTTTAAATCTTTAAATTCAACTTCAGCTGTGAGATTCCATCCTCTTCTTTGGCGGTTATATCTTTAAAAGCTGTATTAATGTTGAAACAACTCTTCATTTTAAGGGTACACATTTCCAATTGGCTCTTCCATAGCTTTATTTAGGACAATATATGTTCATATTCCTAAAAAATCTGTTAGTCTATATTGATACTTGAAGCACATCCTTATGTAGTATACCTAGAAGTTGTCACAGTCATCCTTTTCTGACTCTTCTTTCTCTTCCTGTCCCTTCATATTCTAAGAGACACTTACTGATCAAGCCAGAAAGAAAACATAGTATTAGACACTGGGTTGTGTTTCCAGGGATCAGAAGCTACTGTATAGGCATTTAGCATTTATACTGTTTTAATAAAGATTGCAAATTCAAGATAATTTTGAATACTTCTCTCTTTAAAATATTTTGGTTTTTAATAAACATTAGTTTGGGAAGGTTCTTTGTGCACCGTAACACCTCTTCTGCATTTGGCTTATTTAAGATGATACCCTCTTAAATAAGTCAGCTGAGATAAATATCTCAGTTGAGTTATTTAAGATAATATCTTGCTACATCTGTTGTCTTAATGCCAGCCAGATTTATTTTTTTCTTTCCCTCAATTTTAAATTACCGTATTTTTCAGTGTATAAGACGTACTTTCCCCACTCCCCGCAAAAAAGTGGGTGGAACTGTCTGTGCGTTTTATACAGCGAATGTTGCCAAAGCCCTGCCCACCTGCTGGCCCACATCCACTGGCCTCTGCCTCCCAGCAATTTACCTCCTTGCAGCAAACAGCCTGGTTAGCTTCAGCAGAGCCTGATTTAGCATGAGTAGCTGATTGGCGGTTGGATTGGCCTCCCCGAATACCACCTATCAGCTGTTCTAGGCTGCAGGGATTGCCACCGTCCATTGCCGTCCATCACTGCTGCTGCCTATCGTCACCTCCACATGCTCCATTTTCTGCCTGCGTGTGTCCCCTTTTTGGCCTGTTCCAGGCAGGGATCTCTGCTGCCTGGAACAAGCCAAAAACAGGGTGCGCGGAGGCAGAAAATGGGGCGCATGGATGCAGAAAACGGGACGTATGGAGGCTGTAAATTGCTGGGAGGCAGAGGCAGATTTTTCCCCCCTTGTTTTCCCCAAAAGCTAGGTGCGTCTTAGACTTCGGAGCATCTTATAGTCCAAAAAATACAATAGTTTTTTTAAACCTTGTTACTTGACAGCAATTTTTTGGAAATTCAGAGACTTGCAAATTATATTATATAACTTGTTATCTTAATAAAAGTATAGCAATAAATATCTATAAACATGTTCTTTTTTGTCAATTTCATTGTAGTTCAAGTTCTCAAATGCAGAAATCAGATGTATGAAGAACACTGTCATATATTGTGATTTATACTTCCCACAGATGCATATCTGCAAACTGGATATGCTCCATATGGGTTCTACTGCATGCATGTATCATGATACTTTAGTCTTTTCCATGCTGCAGTACAATGATTTGCTGAATAAACTAACAATATTTTGGAATATCCAAACTACTGGGTTTTCCAATCTGACTTTTTTCTGTGTAAACAGCCAGTTCAGGGGTGGGCAAATGTGGCTCTTTTACAACCTGTGGACTTCAACTCCCAGAATTCCTGAGACAGCCAAGTTGGCTCAGGAATTCTGGGAGTTGAAGTCCACAGGTTGTAAAAGAGCCACATTTGCCCACCCTTGCCCTAGTTTGTTTGATTTTAGGGCTTCTTGAAAGCCTTGAACAATTGGATAAACTTCTGTTTAAGTTCTTTTTTCTTGCCATAATATCTAGTTTGTAATACTTTAAAGATATTGAGAATTCAATTTTGCAAGAGTTGGCAGCTTTATTCTCCATTTACTTTTACTAATTTTAAGGAGACGAAATGTGAAAATAGTTGTGGAGTCCTTTCCAAGCTGTTTCTTAGTACCTCTCTCCTTGTGAGTTTTCTGGGCAGGGCACCTGAGAATGTAATTTAAATGAATCTGCAGGTATTTAGCTACACCTGGAAATTACAGATAAAAGGCTTTTGTTCCTTCTAGGCATTTTTATTCCACTGAACATAGTAAACTGTTGAGGAGGAGGAGGAGGTGGTGGTTCAGAAGTTCCAGCAAACTATTTCTAGCATAGCCTTTCTCTGTTAATGTGGGCATGGTATCTATGATCTGATGATCTAAGAGGCAGTACTTGACTCCAGGAGTCACAGTGCCTTTATTGATTGTGTACAGATACCTGGGCCTCTCTGCTTATTCTTGACACTATTAAGACAATATTGGTTTCTGGAAACATCTATATGTTTTTAGAAGAAAAGCAGCTGTAAATCCTTCTAGGATGGCTCTTTCTCCTGGTTGTGGAGTCAGGTTCTCCCTGGGAAGTTTGGCCATCAAAATAGCTTGTCACATTTCAGCAGTCATTAGTGTATTAACTTTTGGGCCTAAGGAATGTCAGAAGAAAGTATTCTGATTTTGTGATAGTGCTGCTAGGAAGCCATTGCATATTTATAATTAGTTCCTCTTACAATTCACCTATTGTGTTGACCCTTACTGCATGCCGTTCATGTGTCTTAACAGTTCTTTCTTCTGTTGTTAGGGACATACTTGGCTCCTAGGGTGTCTCAAAAGTTGTGAGATTTTCATCATGAAATAATTTTTTTAAGCATAATTTGCATATAGATCCCAGGATGGGGCTCAGATAGGTGATTACTGTATATATATTTCATACATAAGTATATGAAATTTTCACAAAGCTATGGGTCTGCAAAAATCTATGGATTTCCTTGATAGCTTTTAGAAGAGTTGATGGAGAAAGAGCATTGGTGAATTTTGCAATACAAGCTTGAGTATCAAAGTACGGTATATGTGGAGTAAGAACTGTATTATCTTTTGGCCAGCTTAAGGCTTCCTTTCCTCTTCACTGAGTTGAAAATGGAACAGGAACCAGAGGCTTTTCAGCCCTAGCTTAGACAGGAAAGCAACTGAGTTGTACCACTAGTAGCAAATCTTCACTAATGTTAAAGGCATGTGGACCCACCCTTGGGATAGGAGCCAACTTCCTGATTTAAAGGGAGGGTGTACTGCTTGCAGTGATGCAAGGCTCAGCTACATCATTTTATACTGTTAGTCTTGACAGCCGGCTGCTCTGCCTTATGAATGCTACTGCTGTCTGGAGCTTTTCTCCAGGGCTCCCTGCATACGGGTGAAGACTTGATAAGGACTGAGTGGCTGAGGATTTTGAGTACCTTTCGGATAGCAGAGGTGCTTCCTTGATACTCTGTCAAACTTTCTGTCGGCAAAACCGTAGTTTCTGTAGTTCTTCATGTAGTCTTTCTTGTTGCTGTTTCAAAGACAGTTTGCTGCACAATAGTCAGAAGATGCTGCACAGAGTGCCCTCTTCACAGGTAACGGTGCTCTAAGATAGATGGGGTTTCCTTGGCTTGGATACAAAAAGCATTCAAGAGTAGAATATACTGTGTCTGGTTTTTCCTTGGAATGGATACATACTTTGGCTGAGATGATCAATCTATAGAAATGCATCTCCGGTGTGGTTTTAAATCTAACAACTTCCTTTCCCACGGGAAAGAAGCTATTCCTTTCCATTGTCTGAGAAACCCCCTCCCTTTGTCTATTTTCCTCATTCTCTATCTTGTAAATAAAAGGTGAAAGGGCCTAACATATCCCAGCATTTTTGCTTAATACTAAATTGTAATAGAAAACTATTTTAAATTTTTTTTCTTCCTGGTAGTATATTATGCATGCCTGATGCTCATAAGGAGTGACCAGCATATGGTTTGCACAGTGTCATAACTAATCCTATCAGAGAACACTAACAAGAATAAATGGTTGAAATAACCTTGAAAGATGCTTGTGTTTGTGAAAAACTGGGATCTAAGGACCCCCTTGAAAAAGTCAGGTGTAAAAGGTTGCGGAGATGGTTGCCAAATTGTAGATAAATATATGTGATGAGAGTGTGAGTGCTGCTGTTAGACTCAAGTCTCCATTTTGGCTAGATGAGATAATTGAATTCTGTGTCACCAGCCTGTCTGTCCCACTTTCAGGAAGATCAAGTGCTCTTCGGTAGAAACTACAGACCTGTTTCCTGTGGCTAATTGCACTTTCCCATTTATAGATGATGCAGTGCTTCGTACTTGAATACATACTGTATATTTCTTCTTTTCACTAAAAATTGTTCTATGCTGTGTTCAGGAGTGGCATTTGCTATTTCTGTTCTAAAGAAATACTTAAAATATATATAAAACAAACAAATAAGCAGTCCAATTTCCTCATTGATTCTTAGTGCAGTGCATTTCTACCTCAAGCTCTACCTGATTAACAAGGGCAGAAAAGTCTTTTTATAAGGCTTACACATACTGCACGTAAATTGTTTCATTTGCCACATTTGAGAGCTATTGAACTGTATATCCAAGTATAATACCGTGTTTCTCCGAAAATAAGACCCTGTCTTATATTTTTTTGAACCCTGAAATAAGCACTTGGCCTTATTGCCATGCGCTCAAAAGCCCGATTGGGCTTATTATCAGGGGATGTCTTATTTTGGGGGAAACAGGTTATGTGTGATCACTGCCTCTTCCTATGAGCTTCCTGTGTTAAACCAATTTGGGTGAAACATTGATTTGTGGCTAGTCTGGCTTTCTGATGTTTCCAGGACTGGGATAAGTGCCAGACATCAGAGCTTTACATACAGAAGCACATCTATGGACTGTAGCTCTAATATAGCATACATTTTGTAGTGGAAATCCTAGATTCAGTCCTCAGCATCTCCAGTTTATCACCTGAAATCTTGGAGAGCTGCTCCTCGTCAGTTTGCAACTACTTTCCTGAGGATGTGTCCTTTGGCCTTGTTCCCATAGTTCTCAGACTTCTCAATCTGACCATTTTTGGCTGAGAATTGTAATATGTTGAAATCTAAATGCATCAGTACACTGAGTTTGTAGTTTACTGTCCCTATTCCAATGAATACAGGAATGGAGCCCTTCTGTTGTGGCACACACAAAAAACTGTTTTACTGCTTTTTAAAAATGTAAGTTGGCATACCGCTTTACTTACAGAAATGCTTCAGGTCCCAGATAAGCTCCCTAAGCATTCTTGAAAAATAAAAATGGATACTGTAACTACAATGTTGTGCTATGTTGGAAGTATGCCTACCTCCTTGGAGAAGAATGGGATTCAAATACGTAGAGATGATAAAGAACATTTTGGAGGGGGAGGATGATAATGAAGTACCTGTAGCGTCCTCAAGTTCCAGAATAGAACAGTACCTTCACTAAATTGCCTAATAATTTGGTATTTAGGGATTTCCATATATGCTCTGGCAGCCATATTGTGAACAGACAAGTTCCTCATGGCAGCCATTTTGTGGAATCACACACAACTAGCTCAAAATTTTACTTTTGTTCATAAGAGTAGAGAAGTTGCTTTTCCCTAATTTAAAAGAATTGTTTTAGCATCACTTCATTACTTTCTCTTTGTAATATTCTGAGGCAAAGCATCTGGCATTATTTCAACGTATGGGTCCGCCCTGCCTCATCATGCTCTCTTCACTGTGTAATACAAATAATTGTGTACTTTAGGAGAAGCAGGTTCACATCTGGTCAGTTCAGTGTGTCACAAATGCAAATTACTCTTTGACTGCGTCCCAATATCTGCTAAGTATCTGATGGCACAACTTTCTTTTTCTGATCTTTGCATATTTGTCAGATGGAGTCTGAGAAAGGGATGCAAAAGGAAGTAGTGAAAGCTACTCTTGCGTGCTTTATGTTGTTAACAGGAGACTTGAGAATGTGTGAAATAATTTGCTCAGATTATATGCATTATCTATGGTTACTTTTGCAACCTGCTTCATTGTTTTTTTATTAATTGCTTGGAAAATTCTTGGAAATTTATTTACTGCTCCTTCCCCCCAAATAAAAGAGCTATTTAAGTTGGTCTTGGCATTCTGCAGTTGACTGCATTGGGCATGTCCACCTTTCCCAAAGAGGCAGCTTGTGACTTTGCAGTTTTGTGGGATGATTAGCTTATATGGGGTACTACTTGCAAGAAATAAATTAATTTACAGGTAATCCTCAACGTATGACCACAATTGAGCCCAAAATTTATGTTGGTAAGGAAAAAATTTTTAAGTGAGTTTTGTCCCGTTTTATGACCTTTGTTGCCCCAGTTGTTAAGCGAATCACCGCAGTTAAATTAGCGACACGGGGGCTACTGGGAAACATTGCCATTACTGCTGGTGAGTTCCAGCAGTAATGGAAGACACATTCGTTCATTGTTGTTAAGTAAATCTGGCCTTCCCATTGACTTTGCTTGTCAGAAGGTTACAAAAGGGGATCACATGACCCCCTGGACACTGGTAACTGTCAGAAATATGAATCAGTTGCCAAACATCTGGATTTTGATCACATACGTGATCATGGGGATGCCACAGTGGTAAGTGTGAAGTCACTTTTTTCAGTGTCTTTGTAAGTTTGAACAGTCACTAAATGAACTGTTTTAAGGTGAGGACTATCTGTATTCCATTGGAGGCTAGAAGGCAGCAGTAAACATTGCTTAATTGAGCTTCCTTTGAAGGGCAGAATCTGTATCCTACATGAAAATCTTATTCCTGGAGAGCAAAGTGCAAATGCTACATTATTTCTTTTGAAGGCAGTGCTTCAGGTAGGAATCTGTTTTCTGCTTCCCAATCTGGATCTTGAATATTTAAGGAAACTTGACTATTTAAGCCAAACAGCAAGGCCAGTTTTTAAAACTTTTTAAGCCAATATTTGTCCAGGGGAGAAGCAAATAAAACTATTGCAGCTGCCAAGATACTTACTAATGTCCTTGTGTACGTTCCTCAGACATAGGACAGAGTTGCAGAGATGGCTGAGCAAGAGCCTACCCATGAGCAGCTGGCCCAGATTGCAGCTGAAAATGAGGAAGACGAGCACTCTGTCAACTACAAGCCCCCGGCTCAAAAGAGCATCCAGGAAATCCAGGAGCTGGACAAAGATGATGAAAGTCTACGCAAGTATAAGGAAGCCCTACTGGGAAAGGTTTCCATCACTGCTGGTGAGTTCCTGGAAGACACGTTCTTTCATTGAGGAGTGTGCGTGAGCACTAGAAGGGACAGCTTTGGACACCTGACTTAGCCTCAGAAACCAGAATGTTCCATAAAGGCTGTTTTCTTGCCCTCATCATCCAGCTGGGGATATGGAATCCAGCTGGCCTCTGCCAAGTATTGGATACTTTTATGTTCCTGGCTGTCCTTGGGTTCATATACTGCTCTTAACTGCAATACGGTATGTAGCGCATCAAATTATGTGAACCTAGCAAACTATAATTTATATGCTGTGGTGAACTCAGCCAACGGAGGTTGTATAATAAGCCACAATCAAGGAAACTTTGGCTTGACATAATGGTTTCAAACTTGTGGGCTACATGAAGCCCTTGTTTTATATGATCTTGTAACAATACTTAGAAGAAAGAGTTTGCCCTGTGGATCGTGTCCTTTCTGCTGGCTGAGAGAGCCCTGTCCATTTCAGAGAGCGTAGCAAATGGAGGAGATCATTAATGACTCCAGGAAGGTTTCAGAGTGCTTGGCTAAGATCAGCAATCTGCTTTTCTACTGTGGGCTGTCACTCTGCTGCAGTATGAAATGAGTGAGGCATTTTCTGTTGCTCTGCTCTTTCTGCAAGTTGGCACCCTTGTTTTTCCATCATTCTTATCTCCGTCTCTTCCACATGCTTTGCCAGATAACTGGAAAAGTTCTGAAAGGCTGGCATTCACCAGTTGTATTGCGAATCCTAAGACCAATGTTGTCAGGCTAAGAAGAAAACATGACTAATAAGCCTTCAGATATCTGGAGAGTATCAGATTGGGGGAGATTTGCATAAGCATTCATAGTTGCAGGGCTGTGGGCTAGAAAGCTCCTAAAAGGAGACCAGAGTTTCTAGGCATACACTTCTGTTGCAGTGAAGGCAGAGAAAGTTTGATGTTTTACCTGAGGTATATTTTCTCTTCCATTGCAGACCCTTGTAGTCCAAATGTGGTGGTAACAAAACTGACTTTGGTTTGTGCAAGTGCTCCTGGTCCCTTGGAGTTGAATCTGAGAGGTAAATGGGTTGGATAAAAAAAAAAGAATATTGGGGGGATCTTAAAAGGCAGATACATTTATGATGTACAATTTTCTGGATAACTTTATCAGATGTATAAAACAAACATCAGTCTGGTTATCAATAAATTGTTAAATCATGAGGATGCCCCAAGTTGCTTAGTCTGTTGCAGCACAAAAAGCCAATAAGGGTGGCTATTCTTCTGAAAATCACATTTTATCTATTCTGTAAAGCCCAAGCTAAGACTCTTCTTTTTGGTCCTGCCAATAAGACCTCCTTTGCATGGGGGACCCATAGCATTCCCTGCCTCTCCACTTTAATTGAGAGAAGTTGGTCCTTTATATAACCTGGTCCCAAGCCATGTGGGGCTTTGAAGGTGAGAACCAGCACCTCGAATTGGACCTGGAAGCAAATCAGCAGCCAATGCAGTTCCCACAGGAACAGAGGGGACTATCAGGATGCCGTCTAACTTTCCAATGCAACCTTTGCGGGGACAAAAAGTGTTGCTACAAATAATTATAATAGAGACAAATGTTTTGCTTTTTTGCATGTCGCTTTCTGTTTAGTTTCCCGTCTGGTTTATATTGGTGCCCATGAACAGCATGTTACTGACTTAAAGGTTCACTTCCATGGTGATTACAACCAGGCTTTAAAGCTAATATCGCACATAGAAGTGACTGCACAGGTTGCTTGTCAGATTTGCATCTTTTGCAAGAAGTCATTCCTATTTTTTTCTTTCAGGTGATTTGGAGAGTTTCAAGAAGCAGTCATTTGTGCTGAAGGAAGGTGTAGAGTACCGGATAAAAATCTCTTTTCAGGTAAGGTCTCCTTTTGAATTATTGTAGTGCCTATCAGAATGGTCAGTCTGTGAATAATTCAGCATATAGTTTTGAGGGAAGGCATTTGGCCAAAAGGTGTGTATTGATTTTATATATTCTTGCTCATTATAGGTAAAGAGGGAGATTGTTTCAGGGCTCAAGTACATTCAACACACATTCAGGAAATCAGTAAAAAGTAAGTGTCCGCTCTATTCTTTATGCTGTACTTGAGGAGAAGTAGCTTTGTGTCTTCCCAGGAGTAGTGTCTAGCCTAGGTTGAAAGGAGCTGCAAAGAGTCAAAACTTGGTATTTGCCTAATGGAGAGGAAATTGATTCGTTTTTGAATGGCAGCCAAAAACAGGTGGCATAGCAAAAGAACATATAACCCTCAACTACTTTGGGTGGCTTTTGGTTTTTCTTGATCCTTCAATTAAAGATGTATTGACACCTTCAGTATGATGATCCATTGATACTGCTGTTCTCTCTGAGATAAATCTGTTTCACCCAATTAGAACAAGATGATGGAATAGTTACTATAAAAAGAAGGAAAACACTTTCATTTTCACTTTCTGCTGATTGACAAAAATAAGGGCACCTTAAATCCATCCGGTAGTCAGTCTGAAAATGGCTACGCTTTCTGAGGCATGTTTCTATATTGGAACTCCCGAAGACACAGAAATACTTGTTTGAAGTTTATTAAGAATCCACAATAGCAAAGCAAAATGCCAGTGGGTGTAGACTTATAGATAAGAGTTAGATTTCGTAAGAAGGGTGAACGATGGATGGGCCATATCCAAAAATGGATATTAAGACTTCAGAATAAAGTTGGATTTGAAAGAAATCCGGACACTTGAGCACATAGAACAGTGATGGTTAACCTTTTTGGCACCAAGTGCTGAAACTGGAGTGCACGTGCCGGAGCACCAGAACCTGGAAGAGAGCAGCTGGTGACAGCGCACGTGCCTACAGAGAGCGTTCTGCGTGCCACAGGTTTGCCATCACAGACATAGAAAAATAAAGCTCAATTCTGGTGCCGCTCTGGTTTTAGGTAGCACGGATTTGTTTGTATGACAGCTTGTCAGTGCATTTTGATCTGGTATCTACAGCTCGCACTGCCCAACTTCCAATGACTCTTTTAATTCTTGCCATTCGTGCCTTACAGCTGTTTTTCTCTTTCCAGTTGACAAGACTGACTATATGGTTGGAAGCTACGGGCCACGGGCTGAGGAATATGAGTTCCTAACCCCCCTGGAGGAAGCCCCTAAGGGCATGCTGGCCCGGGGCACTTACAACATCCGATCTAAATTTACAGATGATGATAAGACGGACCATCTTTCCTGGGAGTGGAACCTGATTATCAAGAAGGAGTGGAAAGATTAGCCCTCTCAATGCCAAGTCCCAAGAGTTGTTCAGACAGTGGCTACAGTAGAAACCCCTCCCTGTACCAAAGTGCTGGCATTGGACAACCTTCCCTTCCCATTTTTAGCTCACCAGGAAGACCTTTTTGGCTCAATGCCCTGTAATGTATTTCCTCCCGAGAATCAATAACAGTGACCAAACCTGCCTTGTGCCTCCCAAGCGTAGAGGCAGAAGTGCTTCTTATCCCTCTCTGGCCTTGAGTAAGAGGTCTGCTGCTGTCCCAGTTCAATACATTTCAGGCAGGTGGTAAAGGGGAAGCAAGCAACATTTCTGTCTGTAGGGGAAAGGATTGGGAGAACCCGCCCCGCTTGCCATCTCTGAGCAAAGGGCGAGGTGCCGAGAAGTCATCATTCCATGCAGGCTGGAAACAGTTGGGGTGGCAGGCACTTGCCAGGCTTAGTCATGTTCATGGCCTACATTTTCTCTTTGGGGGATGTGGGTTGCCTTTCCATTTGTGATACTTTTCCTGTAACCATGATGCCTTAATGTTTGTAACATAACATGCATCCTCCAGGGAGGGGCCCAACCTTCTTACCCTTTTTTATATGTTTCCTGGTCCCATTCATGTATTCCCCTCCTTCCAGTTTGCATCTTCTAGGCAGATAAGCCTCCTCCTGAATTCACATTTCTCAAGAATTGAAGGGCAGCTCACAATAATATCCTTCTGGGCTCCCTGTGCCCAGAGAAGCCCTTGCATCTGATTTAGGGAGAGGTGCATCTGATGTTGGTAGGTGCAGACGTTTACTAGTACCATTGCCATTTTTCTGTTCTGTCACTCCAACTGGGTGCAGAGCACTAAAGTCCCAGGGTAGCATCCGATTTTAGGGCATTTTCCTAGCTGAGCTGTGCCTCACCTGATCTGAACAAAGAGCTTGTTATGGACAAATATTCAAGAGCAGAGAATGCCTTATGTGTCTGGTCTGCCTTTGAAATCATGTGCCTGGCCTGTCAGTATTTATTATTGCCTTGATTAGATTATTTTTCTTCATGGTGCCCAAACAGTCCAACTGTCCCCAGCAAAATCCCATTAATCTGGCAGTCAGAAGTAGAAAGTCTGCAGAGCTTCTCCTCTGCTTGTCAGGTAGGTGGGGGTGTGCCAGCTTAACCACCTTGCTCAGCTGGCTATTGTGAGTCCCAAAGTTGTACTAGAACTGGGACCAAATGAATGTGTGCGTGATTCCTTCACTGCTCTCTCTCTCTACCCCAATTCCTCTCCCCTAAGCCTTCCTTAGAGAAGATTTTTGTTAAATTGATTTGTCTATATATCTTATATCTGGATTAACAGATTTGAAATCATTGGCTTCCCCTTTTCTGACTGTAAAATAAAATCATGAAACATTGTTTTGCTGTGTCTTTTTCCAATTCCTTGCAGTCCTGCTATGAAATGATGGCCTTACAAATTTATTTTAAAACATTTAAAGAATAAATGATTACATACAAGAAAAGAAAATGAGAAAAGACAGTGGATGGGAAATAAAAAATCAGCAGTTAAACTATATTTACAATTGATTTAAAATTTATTATTCGATTGATTAATTGAATATATAAAACTTCATCATCTTGAGAAACAATTAGAAATCATTACAAAAAAACTAATATTTGTATAGATATCACTATTTGTTGTTATATAAAATACAGATTTTATTTACAAAAGAAATAATACTAAAAGCAATCAGTAAAAGATAAGTTCTAGTTTTCCTCTCATTGCACCAAACTGGTGATTGCATTGGCTTATAACATTAAAATTGCTTCTGGTTACTAGCTGTACATTGAGATAAAAATTAATCTTAAGTATTTGAGTGTGCCATGTGTGAATAAAATATATAGGGAACCCATTCGTGCTTAATATTTAGTCAAACTTCGACTGTGTGTATACTGTGAATTTGCCATTGGTGCATGTTCCCGAGGTTTGGTTTTCCAATCTGATATTGTCAGTGAAGGGAATGGTGGGTTTCATGGAAAAAGAAAGGCTTTTTAGCTACTTGTGGGAGTGGGAAAGATGCCTCCAGATTTTTGGACTCCCAACTCAGGTGGGTTCTAAATTTTTTTACTACCGGTTCTATGGGCGTGACTTATTTTGTGGGCATGGCTTAATGGTCATGTGACAATTCTTTGGGATTTAGCAGAGGTACAGGCTTTTAACTGCTTGCAGAGCTGTACCGGTCTACTCATTTGTTTTTGGAGGCACCAGTCTACTCATTTGTTTTTGGAGGCACCGGTCTACTCATTTGTTTTTGCAGGCACCGGTCTATTCACTTGTTTTTGGAGGCGCCTGTCTACCACCAGAGTGCCATTTAACACTGATCACCTGTAGGGCGGCCCTTTGAAGCCCCACGGCAAGAGTTTAAACAGGTTTTTTCCTTCTAGCCGATCAGCTTGGACTCAGGAGGCAGCAATAGATTGGGGGTGGGGCCAAATAAAAGATAAGAATAATGTGGTTGGGCGGGGGGGGGGGAGAACCGGTTTGGTGACATCATATCGTCACCGCTACCAGCTCAGCAGAACCCGGAGGAACCCACCACTGTCCCAACTCCATAATGAGCAAAATGTGATTCAGTGGTTGGGATTGAAAGCTGTTGTTTAGTACAGTACCCATGGAGACACTTGTGGGTTGGCCAATTATGGGGTTTATAATTAGCATAGAGAGACTGATGTAGCAAACTTCCAAAGGATCACCTTTTGTTCCCAGGAATGCTGTTCCTGTGATGTAGAATTTTTCCATTCAGAAGAAATCATCCTTACGGCTACTGCTTAGAAGCAACATGTTAAGTTCTTGATGAGAGGGTGGGAGGCACAGCAATCTTATTGCGTGCCAACGCCACTTGGCCTCTGAATTTCCTAAATGACTCCAATTGAGAAGAATACCTGTAATCGTGGAGAAGCAAACAACCAAGCTCAGAGAGCACAAAAAACTTTGCAGTTCCTAAACAACTGCTAAATAATAGCACAGTTCTCATTTTGCAGTTTGCACTATTCTGTTTTGCAGTTTGCTTATCTTGATTCTTGGCCTTCTTATCTTAAGAGACATTTGGCTTGCCCAGCTATTTGCCAGTGCCTCTTTGAATGTGTAAAATAGCATCTGATTATCACCTTTAGCATTAATGCCCATTGACAGTGGTATCATCTATGAGTACTTCCATATTAAGAAAATAGCTTGGGAGAGGATAATTCTTTTCATGGGTCACCATTTTGAGTCTTTGGCTAGATGCTGAATTGGTCTATAAAATTTTGTAAGAAAGCCTTGTTAATGATTTATTTTCTGGAGGCAATTATGCAAAGCAGTCTTCAGTTTGCAAGCCCACAGTGCAAAATTTATTCCTATTCTAACATAGCATAGAAAAACCACATGCATTATTTTACTGGCAAAAAAGGTTTAAGAAGCTCTCAGTGATGCATCCAGGTGACAGGAGTAAGTGTAGGAAGTTGCCCAACTTTAACTTTTGGTTTTAGAACTTTATAAGATTCTAGAAGTCAAAAGTAGTGGTTATTTGATCTCCCAGCCTTCTCAGGCAGTATTAAGGTCAAGCAAGAAAATTTTGAAGGATTTGTAGGAAAAGGTGAACAGTAGAACAATACAGGTAATCCCCCAGGTATGAACGTTCATTTAGTGTATTTTCACAATAATGTATTTATTCAGAAAGGGTACTTACGTTAGAAATTCAAAATGGCGACCAAAAAGAGGCTTCTGTAGCCATATGATTTGGATTCAGTAACTGCTGCAGAGGTGGCCATTTTTAACTCTGACTTGCCTGTGCCGTTCGGGGTTACGACATGCAATTTCCTGAGGACTTGTGAATATCTTTTTAACTTCTATAAAGGCTTCTCTGGGACAGGACGAGTCTCTTGTATTCAAAATAACCAGCAGAGGCTGCTGAAGAGCCATGCTGGAAGTGGTGCCAGAGCACATTGCCTTTTGCCAAAGAACATGTCAGCATAGGAACAATTATGTTTGTTCTTAGCAAATATTTAAAAAGGCAGGCTGGAGGAATAATATTTAGAGTTTTATTCTTCATTCGTTTTATTTGTTTATATATTCTTTTTCTTTCGCTGACAACAAATGTTTTTCCACATGTGGGGTCCTTGGTGCTCTCTGAGTTGGTAGCTTCTTGATTGGGGTATTGTTGGACTTGGCTTGGTCTAGGATGCTCGTAGATTTCTAGTTGAAGCTATGGTTACGTCTGATGTGCTCTGTTAGTCCATGAACACCAACTAGCAGTCAGAAGATGAAAACCCCCTCATTTCACAACACATGGACAGACTTACAGACTTTCCCTGGTATATAAAATGAGAGGCAATCCAACTCCCTTTTAACATTGATGATGTTACCTAGTTTGGTAATGAAATGTCTGTAAGAAAACAACCAAGCTCAGAGAACACTAAGGACCCCTCAGTTCAACCCTCAGCTACAAATAGTCTCTTCTATATATTTTCTCATATATCACATAGTTTCCTCCCTTTGTTCATTTACAAACATGCTGCTGACAGTGACATGGAGGTCATTAAATTGCAGCAACACTTTATATATTGTGCAGGAAGAATCCATTTTCCAAACGTGATCCAATTTCTACAAGAAAGACAGCTTCCCAAACAGTGGGGAAGGAAGTGGAGGGGAGCAGCTCTTCAGCCACTTGGTGGAACTGGCAAAACTGGCACCAAGAAAGCGGCTTTCCCTATTTCTCCCCTTCTTTTTCTGCCATTGTGGGGTGGCAAGAGAAAAGGGATGGAGAAAAGCTGGGGAAGGATCCTGTGCTATTATCTCTGTGATCCCACTCAAGGAGAAAAGTGACAGAAGTCTGAGCCCCCTGTTTTCTATGGAAGGAAGTGGAACCTGTATAACCTGGATCTTCTCTATCTCTCCACACTTCTTCTATCACCCGTGAGTTGGCAAGAGTAAAGAGATGGCATTAGGAAGGCTGAAACAGCCTGGAAATCAGTAGCCATACTTGCAGCAAAGAGGCATGGAGCCAGTCTTATCTTAAGTGTGATGTGCTTCAGGCAGACTGGATGGCAAAAGAAATACCACTTTAAAACGAACAGAAAAAGATGATTTCATTATGGGGCAAGGATGAGTTGAACACAGCATTTTCTGTTTAGGTCACAAGAATCCATTTACTGAAGCATCACCAGCCTGAGGTTAGTAGTTGTGAGGAAAAACGCTTTGATCTGTATTCATGCTGAGACCTCATGTAGGTGCTACCTACCCTCTTGCATGTGAAACGCATCCTGTGGGCAAATCATCTATTACTACCTTGACATGAGGACTATCGAAGAAAGGATGCAAAAACTTGAGCAATTGCTAGATGATAGGAAAGAGACCCAGACCTAGCTAGCGTTTTGAAGGTCACATTAAGCCATACAGACTGTGTTTGTGTAATATTCTGAATTGGAAAATTACATTTTACTTTAGTATAGTGTGAGCCAAGCAACTGTGATCAATTTATAATTCAGGGGATTGTGTGAAGCCAGAAAATGTATGATAAATTGAGTTAAGGATAGCTCTGTGCGGGATTAGAACAGGCACAGAATGGTTAGAGAGAATGCTCACGTTGCCAACTTACTCGAGAAGCCATCTAATTCCTCAGTAAGGGGCAAATGTGAGTAGCTGCTATTTCAGTTTCCAGAGTGTTAAGGCCCAGTGTTCAAGCATGCCCTATATACCTATATACCACAAGGGTTTTGTACAATCTGCTACTTTCCTATCTTCCTGCTCTGTATGTCCTCTCTGAAATGGACTTTCACCTCTAAACTTATTGGGTAATCAAGCAACAATGGAGCAAAAGCAAGCTCAATATCGGCTGCCTGAATACTGGTGACCTGTGCTCCTTGCGTGGGACTTTCTCCTCTGAGGCTCTCTTTGGTATACTGTCTGAACTCCACAGGGGAGGTTTATTTAAACAATAGTTCCACACCTCAAGCAGAGTTTGTCATGTAGTTACCGTCTCTTAACAACAGGCAATTTCAGGAAGCTACACCCCCAGAGAGAATATATCAGGGATTTTTCTTTCTCTTTCCTTTTCTCTTTCTCATTTTACACAGCCACCTATTTAATCTTAGATGGATTGCAACAAAACCCATAAAGCTACTGTACACTCTTACAAAGGAACATCACTCTTCCTGCCATAACTCCATAAACATCCCATCAACTCTATATACATTGATTCATCTCCACCCTAGCTTAGTGCTTAGAGGAAGACTCAGCCTTCCAGAAAACCAAGTAGAAGCCTTCAAGATCTCAGGTGGGAAGCTGTTCCAAACGGCCAGGATAGTTACAAAGAACCCTACCAGATGACAACATTTAAGGGAAGGGACCTGGAATACACATATCCTATTCAGCTTGGTGGAACAGGGAGAGGTGATCCTGCAGATAACCTGGGCCTATGCTATTCAGGGCTTTAAAGTGAAAAACAACATCTTAAACTACAGCAGAAAGAGAGCGGGAATAATGTAACCTAAACAATGGTGGTATAAAATGGGCAAACTGCTGGGTGCCCTGAAATGCACAGGTTGCTACATTCTGGATCGGTTATAGCTCCCAAATGGTCTTCAGAGCTCCATGAGTCTGTCTGATCAAGGATGAAACTGTTTAAAAACTGAGTTGTTGTAACTTTTATACATCTGCAATTACTGTTGTGTCTTAGCTTTTTATTTTTTCTTTCGAAGTTGAATTTTCCCAAAGTAAACAGCTTTGGAAGCTGTAATGGAGGAAAGAAGAGTTTTTGGGTAACTGATTTATCTCTAGATCTATTTTCAGTCTTGGAAGCATAAACTGAATTATCCTAAAGTATCCAAGAAAATGCCAAGCCCCATACCTGGGCAAGATCAAGGAAGCAAGAATTACAGGTAGTCCTCGACTTATGACAGTTGGGACCAGAATTTCCACTGCTAAGAAACCAGTTGTTAAATGAATCACACCCAATTTTATGACCTCTTTTGCCATGAATGCTAAATTAATCACTACAGTTATTAAATGAATCATGCAGTTGTTAAGGCAGATTTGGCTTCTATTGATTTTGTCAGAAGCCAGCAGGGAAGGTCACAAATGGTGTTCATGTAACTCTGGGACAGTGCAACCATCGTAAATACAGGCTGGCTGCCAAGTGCCCAAATTTTGATCATGGGACAGTGCAACGGTTGTAAGTGTAAGGAACAGTCACAAGAGTCACTTTTCTAGATGCTGTTATAATTTCAGGCCATCACTAAATGAATGCTCGTAAATCGAGGACTATCTGTATATAGATTTCAGTAAGGTGATTTTAATGCATTAGGGGAAAATACAGCATCTTGGAAACAAGGAATTTCCAGTCCTTGTTTATTAACAATATTCATTATGATATAGACTTACCAGTTTTGAATCATTTTCTTCCCAGGTTTCTTGTCACCTAGACTGACTTGCAGTTTATGAAACAAGCCGATGGACTTACCTCCCGTCTTTTGATTGTTTAAGTTGAATATTCCTTCTATTACTCCCCCAGCCATCCCCTCATTTCTCACAGATAGATTTTCAAGAACTATGCCTGTGCAGAATTTTGATGGGATCAACTGAGGTTGAGGATAGATGATGTTCAGAAAGTAGAAAAAAGTGTGTTGAGTTAGAGCAACTTCTTTTGCAGGTTAGAGCTCAAAGACTATGAGAAATTATGACTTACTTGACTGAAACCCAAAATTAAGATGTGTGCGTATGTGCGTGTGCCTTTGAGTCAGTGTTAACTCCTGGCAACCGCCTGAACAAGGTCCTGCAGTTTTCTTAGTAAGATTTTCAAAAGTGATTTGTCATGGCCTGCTTCCTGGGGCTAAGAAAGAACAACTTGCCAATGGTCACCCAGTGGGCTTTGTATCTAAGGCAGGACTAGAAAACTCATGGTTTTCCAGTTTCTACCACCATATGAAAATTACTCTTAAAAAGATATAAGATTCATCAAACTATCAATAGTCAGGTCAAAAGCATAATCTTTTCCAACTTCATAATGCTACAACTTGGATACATTGATAACATTTGTCCATTTCTCTCTGAATGTTTAATTCTGGTGCTAAAAGGTAAGAATTTGGTATTGTACAAATGGGAGGATTTTTTTCAGGTTCCCATCTTCTAAATTTACTCAAGAGGTTTGGAGAATCATCAGGAGTACTACAGTAGGCAAAACACAAACAACGTCTAATTGAAATTTCCTTCATTCCTTGGCTCAGAGCCATAGTCTTAAAAGGGTTAAGAAAAGCCACAGAGAGTGCCAGCTGCTCCTCCTTGTTGCTAATCGGTAGAGAAATTGTGTACACAAGATACCCTCAGGACTTGTCTGCCTAACCTTAATGCTCCACCCCAATTAAGAACAAACACCAGCAGTGCAGGTAAAGTTCTGTAGCATAATAAATAGCTTTATGTCTCCTATTGGACATAGAATCACCTGTGTGGACAGTTTCTCCCATTTCCAAACTGTAAGCATGATCTCCAAGTAAACACTTGGTAGAAAGATATACAAAATAACCTTTTTAGTCTTTTACCTGTTGAACAAGTAGTAGGTTGCTTCTCTCACTGCTGCAGGAGTCCAACTGTCTACCCAGGTTGCATTCCTGCTGTAACTTATGAACTTTCTAACACATTTTCCTGCATTAGTACAATTTCTGTTCTCGTGATAGAATGAAGTGAGGAGATATATGCCTGGAAGGGAGGGGATGCATTCCAAAGGAATAAAAGGCAACTTAGCCCCGATATTATGTGTGAGAAAAAGAGGAGGAAGACAGCCCCTACCTAATAGTTCACAGAATATATTTTAGATATTGTAGATGCAGATAATAGAGTGCTCAGTCTGGCAACATTTTGTCTAAAGGGATGAAACAATCAAAAACTCATCTTGGAAAAATCACATATCATTATCGGTTTTGGGCCTGCTATCTCACTGTAAAAGAATTTAACAAGAACTGATCTATGTTAGATTATGCACTATGTAATTGTTTTTCTTCCTAGCAATTTTCCGCAACTGCAGGATCCGCTTTTTGTTTTGGATCAATCGAATGTTGATCAAAATCAAATGATCCATTGGTTGTGACAAGAACTGACCAACCAGTTTGTCCTCAAGCCTGACATCGTGGGCTGAAAGAATGTGACTGGCCCGAAGTCACCCTACTGGCTTTCATACCTAAAATGGGACTAGAACTCCCAACCTCCTGATTTCTAACCTGATGCCTTAACCACTAGACCAGATGGACTTTCTAGGAATGTTAATGTTAGACAAACTGGTTTTCTACAGAATGTTAGTAACAAATTACCTTCTACCTTTTTAAAAAGTATGGTGTTTTCCAGATGCTAAAATCCAGGATGTGACAGAGAGACTAACCTAATCAATAAAATCCACTGATTCTTTCATCTGCTGTGCCGGGCATGTGGATCTGCGGGCATGTCCCTCCACTGTTCACCTCGCTCATCCCCGCCGGAATGGCAGCCCTGGCACGTCAGGGCTGACATGTTGTTAGAACAAATGACACTGCCAGAGAACGCTCAGAGTAAATATTGAGAGATCATGAGGACCTAGGCAGAAATGCAAAAGATTTGGGGTAAAGATGGTACTTTTGTCCATATTTCAAACTGACTCACAGCCCAAAGGAATAGAGGTTGCTCGAGGTAACCAGCTATAGAGGGATAGTATCATAAAGAAATTTTGGATTCCTGAATGATGGTCTGCACCATCTATAAGCAGGGCTTCTGGCAATGGATAGGCTGCATTTAACAAAGATTGGGGGAAATGTCTTTGGAAGACATCTTGCTCAGGTCATCTGGAAGCAGAGAAAGATCAGTTCTCAGAACCACATTGAAGCGTAAGCGTGAAGGAAATAAACCTTACTTACAACAAGAAAGGGAATGATAAAAGGGAAGGGGTGATCAGGAGTACTCTAGGAGATTTAGCAGGGAAACTTAAGAAGAGCACTATTATTAAAGGGTTGTGATGTTTTTACTCCCACGCACATAGTATAGGGAATGAACAGGGAGAGGTTGAAGTCATAGTATGTCAGTGTACAAGAAATTATGATCTGGGATAGCCATAACAAGGCAGCCAATGGGAACTGTTTGGTGACTAAGAAACAGGATCTGTTGTGAGCCATGGGAGACAGCTCGGAGCCTGGGCATGGCTTAGCTTAACTGGTCTGTACATATATATAAGAGTTCATTTGTCCTTGCAATATAGCTTCTGTAGATTCTGTGCTTCTGTGCTTCTGTGGTTCTGACTCAGTAATGAGTTTCAAATCCTGGCACTACCGGTTCGCTATTGGTAGCGCACGGGCATACTCTCTCACTTTGCAAGCATGCGGTGCTTCTGAGCATTTTGGATGACGTCTGGGCGGGTGGGCAGAGCCTCCCGCCGCTGCCGCCGCCGCTACTGGTTCACCCAAAGCAGAGCGAACCAGAAGCAACCCATCACTGTTTTGACTTCTGCTTTTTGTCCTTGCACTTGCTACCATCTTGCTGCATGGGTATTGTATACATGCATCATGTTTTATATTATTGTAGATAAACAAGTTTCTTCTATAAATGAATCCTGCTGAATTATTTACTTGTGTGCTGTTTGGATTGCTGCAAACTCTGACATAGTATGGGAAGAGGGCAAATTTGGTCTTATTACTATTTCTGAAACCTGGTGGGATGGAACTGATCATTGGAATATAGTACTTGAAAGATATAATTTGTTTAAAAGAAACAGACTCAACAAAAGGGAAGGGGGAATCACATACATTGAAATGACTGCACTTCAACAGAAATTCATGACCTCATGGATAAAAATCCTGCTGAAAGCATCTGGCTGAATATTACGTAAAAAAGAAACAACGTTGAAACTATTGTGGGTCTGTACTACATGTTGCAATGGATATAGAAATAGATGCAATTTTAACAAATCAGAAATAGAGCAGGAAAAATGACCCTGTGATAATGAGGGATTTCAGCTGTCCTGACATCAATTGGAAATCAAACCCTGGGGCAATTGGGAGAGATCCAACCCTTGGCATGCCTTGCAGAAAACTTAAATCATCCAAAACATGGAGGAGGAAACTAGGAAGCAGCTGAACTGGAGTTACGGACAAGAAAGAAACAATTGAGGAAGTTGAAGTGACAATTCAAGAATTCACAGATTGCAGGTTGAAAGAACTAAAGGAAGTCAGATTAGTGTTCTTTCTCTCTCTCCCTATGTGTATGTGTATGTGTATGTGTATGTGTATGTGTATGTGTATGT
>WNWU01000040.1:546266-576859 GCA_012654045.1 Ptyas mucosa | reverse complement strand
TATGTGTATGTGTATGTGTATGTGTATGTGTATGTGTATGTGTATGTGTATGTGTATGTGTATGTGTATGTATGAAGAAAATTGCCTAACTATCAAATAAATTTAACATTAAACATATAGAATCCATCCTGGTTAGATGCTGAGAAAGGAAAAAACAACCACCACCAAGAAAACCGATACATTTCCTCCCCTTTACATAACTGATCTACAAATTATAAGCTTTCCCATCCCGATTTAACAAAAATACTATATTAAATAAACAAATGCTCCAAGTGAGGGAATCTCTACCTGATAATCAAATCGACCCATCAACTGATCATAGTATATACATAAAAAAGGGGGGGGGGGAAACGGTCAACAGGTTAGCCCAAATAATACACTAATCTTCAAATCGCTGTTAACTATCTGTTACAGTATTGTTTTTAACATGTAGAAAGGTCCCTTCCAATTCCACGATTCCTCTTGGTTCAATGATGAACAGGTTCTGCAGGTCAAAGAGCACTTCCTAGTATGAACTTGTTTTGGCTTAAGGCCTGTATTGGGTTGTTTTGGTTTTATCCTCTAAAACCAGATGAGGAAATATACTTTTTATTATATTTTATTTACATTTTTTATTATTTATTTTTGAAAGATGTCCTGATGGATGGTGTGTAGTTCAAAATAAGTAGGGTTGGTAGTACAGAAAATATTAAACTAACTGCTCTGTGCAAATGCCTCAGATTTGATTCAGCCGCTGTACCTATGATTTTTTTATGCTTCTCTGCAATTATCAAGTTGGTACAATATCCTGGTCTAACCAAGAGATGGCAGAGGAGATTTACCAAAGCAGTAATGCTGGTTGTGCTCTATTTTGGGAGGGTTAAAGCACAAAGTTGCATCAATCTGCATCAAACTGTTGTGCACAATTAATTGAGAGTAAGTCCCATTAAAGTGAAGTGTCTATGGAATGAGTAATTGCATGCAACTTGTATTTGCCTGGCAGACGGAAGCACAAAATACCGTTCTACAAAGTACCGCTCTGCAAAACTTTAGTAAGACCACACTTGGAATATTGCATCCAGTTTTGGTCACCCCATTATAAAAAAGTTGTTGAGACTTTGGAAAGAGTGCGGTGAAGAGCAGCAAATATGATTAGGGACCTGGAGACTAAAACACACATGAAGAATGGTTGCAGAAATTGGGTATGGCTAGTCTAGTGAAAAGAAAGACTAGGGGTGATATGACAGCAGTATTCCAGTATTTGAGGGGCTGCCACAAAGAATAGGGGGTCAATCTATTTCCAAATAGATTGTGCTTTGGAAAATAGCTCAGACCCCTGCAATACAAGAAACAATGGATGGAAACTAACCAAGGAGAGAAGCAACCTGGAACCAAGGAGAAATTTCCCAACAGTGAGAGCAATCAACCAATGGAATAGCTTGCCTCCAGAAGTTGTGGGTGCTCCATCACTGGAGGCTTTTAAGAACAGACTGGACAACCACTTATCAAAAATGGTATAGGCTCTCCTGCATAAGCAGGCAATTGGACTAGAAGACCTCTAAGATCCCTTCCAATTCTGTTATTCAACCACTTTACAGGTAATCCTTGATTTATGGCCACATTTGGGACCAGAATTTCTGTTGCTAAGTAAGACAGTTGTTGAGTCATGGCTGATTTTATTATCTTTTTTGCCACGGTTATTAAGAAAATCTTTGCAATTGTTAAGTGAATCATGTTGTTAACATCAGAAAAAGGAAAGATCATATATAAAATATTTTTCAACAAAATGGATACCCATGCCACTTTATCAAAAAGTATCTGACCACTATAGCACAACTAACATAAGCTGTGGAAAGGGTAACACTGCTATACATCAAAAATGTCTCAGAAATCGCTAACAGATTATTACAACCACATGGAATCACCATAGCACACAAACTAACTAAAGTCCTCCAAAATATCCTAATTAAATCAAAATACTCCAGAGGAAGAAAAATGGGACTTATCTACAACATAAGGACTAACAGCCACTTTGTAGGATGAAGGTAAAAGATTAGCCAAGCTCTCCCATGAACACTAGCTAACAATCAGAAGACATGATAAAAATTCCCTAATTTCACAATACATGAACAGATTTAACCAGAGTTTCAACTGGGAAACTGACCATCCTTGAGGGTTGGTTGAGGGAAATCTGAAAATGCTAGAGAATTTTTGGAAACTCAAGACAAATCAGCTGTCAACAGGCACATAGTGATAAGTAACATCTATATACCATTCAAAAGAGACAATCAAAAAGCCAAAAGGGAAACAAAAAAACCACACCACCTCCTCACTAACAATCAGTCAGATGAGCAGAGATTAATACCAAGATTAATACTAGATCAATAACCAAGAAGTAAACAATATAAGGATAAGGAACTAACAATTTAGACAAACAAGCCAGGGGCGGATTCCAAATCCCGTCACTACCAGTTCGCTCATGTGTGTGCACACAGCACTTCTATGCATGCACAGAAGCGTCCGGGCAGATGGGCGGAGCCTCCCACCGCCACCGCTACTGGTTCGTCTGATCCGGTACAAACCGGTAGCAACCCATCACTGAAACAAGCTAACAATAAACACCCCAACCAAAGAACTTCCAAGAGCAGTATCACCAACACTGACAGGCAAACCAGTAGGATATAAAATGAGAGCAAACTCATTCCCTACTATCATTGAAGTTGTTTACCTAGTTTGGTAATGAAACGTCTGGAAGAAAACCAACAAGCTCAGACAGCACCAAGGACTCCACAGTTCAACCCAGAGTTACAAATATTCTTTTATTTTCTATTCTATACATGTGTTTTTCCTGGCAGGAGGAAAACTGGAACTGATGGGAAAACTGTCACCTGTTAGTTTTGACATATCAAACCTAAGAAACGTAGATAAATTTCTAGGTCATGAAATGGCTGGTTTCACACATTATTTTAATGTGTTTGGCTAATTTGTGACTTACCCACGCAATACTGTGGCCCCAACTGTTCAATATTACAATGGCACTGAATGAGGGGGGAATTTATGATCAGCCCTCCTGGTTGCAGCCATTGTAGTGTCCCTGTGATTGCAATTTGTGTTCTTAGCAACCAGCTTGCACTTACAATGGCTGCTATGTCCCACAGTCAAGTGATTACTATTTGTAACCTTCCCTACCAGCTTTCAGTAAAGTCAGTGGGGAAGCCAGCAGGGAAGATTGCCCTGATAAGTTGCTCCTGCTTCTGCCACTTTTTCTCATGAGGAGCCTCTGAGCAGCATAGCGAATGCCGGCCCCAGGTAGGCAAACAACTCACAATGCACTGCCTACCCTCAAATGCTTTCCACACTCACGCTCCATATCCTCGAGCCTTGCTGCATTTGTGCTGTGCCCCAGTACCTCCTTTCCCTGTCTGAACAGACTCCATAGGGTTCACACACACACACTGACCTGCTGGCGAGCCATCTAGAGAATGGCTTGTTGTGACCAGGACTTGCAATTTCCTGTCAAATTCTCCACTGATTTTGCTTGTGAGTCAGCAGGAACTTGCAAGCCCCAATCATGTGAGGTCCTCACTTAATGACCACAATCATCACTTAATGAAGACGATGGGGATTGCCGGGATTGCCATTGCTAAGCAATGCAGTCATGTAACATTGCACTTTATCACTGCATTACTTTGCTACGGAAATTCTGATCCCAATTATCATCATTGAGCAAAAACTATATGTATTGTTGTTTGAGAGCCAGTTTGAAGCATTGTTTAGTCAGTTTGGTCTAAGGCACCAGGCTATAAAGCAGGAGACCTGGAGTTCATGTCCCCACTTAGTCAAGAAAGCCAGCTGCATGACCTTTCAATCGTCATTCTCTCTCAGCCCAACCCACCTCATAGGGTTATTGTTGGGGGGGAAACAGAAGGAGGAATTTGTATTGGATATGTTCACTGCCTTGAATTATTTATAAAAATAATAAAGGTGGGATGCAAATAAAAATACATTTCTGTTTTATGAACTGAGGCAATTTAAAAATTGTTAATGATTCAGCTAACCATAGATAATATAACATATGGGCATAGTCTCTCTGTTCTCCATCTTGATTAAGATGGAGAGTGATATAAGAGTGTCTACATTGTTATCTCTTGACTAGAAAAATCTGGATGACGGCTAGATGTCAGCAGAGATACAGAAAATACTCCCCTCTTTTCTGTTAACTCATGGTCACCCAAATGCAAACATCCCATGTTTGTAGCCCAGATATAGGAGGCCTACACCAGTGGTGAAATACAATTTCTTTTGCTACCAGTTCTGTGGGTGTGGCTTGGTGGGCGTGATGTGGCTTGGTGGGCATGACAGGGGAAAGATACTGCAAAATCTCCACTCCCACCCCACTCTGGGGCCAGCAAGAGGTGATATTTGCCGGTTCTCCAAACTACTCAAAATTTCCGCTACCGGTACTCCAGAACCTGTCAGAACCTGCTGGATTTCACCCCTGGCCTACACAATATATTAATTCATGTCTGGCATGAACCATGGATCCTCTACTTATCTAACCAACTGTACTAAATGAGGAAAATCTGTTTGCTAGGGGACAGGCATACTTGACAGTATTTAAACAGTTTTGTGGTGACCAGCTGGTTTCCACTTCCTCTTTGTGTATGATTCCTGTCTTAAAATGAAGCTGAAATAGCAAAACACAATCTGCAATGGAAATGTGTGAAAAAAAACCTTAGGCTTGTGGGAATTAACCCGAAAGGGATAAGTACAAGATATATATTTTTTTGCAAATAGTAAAGTGCAGTGAGGAAGGAGCTAGCTATCCAAACAAAGTTTACTATTTTGTCTAGTTTAAGGACGCAGTGTCCCTTCAGCTAAACTGAGGAGCCAATCTGATCTATGCTGGGCTTCCTTTTATGGGATCTGCTTGATTCCAGGAGCAATTAAGCCAGGAAATCCAATTTTTCCTCCTCCTTTTGTGTCACAACCCAGGCCTAAGAAAAGGGAAGGATATTTTAACCAATTGCAGGGAGCCAACTCAAACTTCTCTGACGTGTTTTTTTTCTCCCCAACCCCAAGCTCTAACCTAACAAGTTCGAGCACGTCTACCCAGAAAGGAGGAAGTAGCAGTTTTAGGAACAACTGGTTTAGATTTTCACAACCAGGAAAAAAGTGCTGGGAATGATGGCACTCTTGGAAGGAGAACATGTTTGCTTTGCAAATGTTTGCTGATCAGGAGATATTTATTTGCCCCAAAGAATAATTCTGATTAATTTTTTGAAGCTGAATAATATTCCTAATACTGGGGGAACCTATTGAAGTACAGTACATTAAAACAACCTGCACATTTATCCTATCATGAGCAGCAGTCTAAACAAGCCCCAAATGAACCAAGCTTCTAATCAAACATGAGATCTTGAAGCCCAGGTCAATAGGGTTAGAGCACTAGCAGCTGCTTAGTGGGTCACAGCTTGTTCCTCTCTCTCTTCTAAATGTCAGCCGTGATGATATTCTTAATTAGACTCTAATCTCATTCATATTGTTGCACTGACATTTTGAGGCTCAGACACCACTTTTCTTGTTAATTAGTAACTTCTAAGCCAGGGATTGCCCTAACTTCAGTATAAAGCAAAATCAGAAGGATAGTTGCTAAAGCGCTGTTAATCTGTTGTGGCCTAGACCGAGAAGGACTTTGAGCTGAATTCCTTTTGGCTGTTATCTACAGAAAGGGCGTCTGGTGACTTTACCGTTTGTGATGATGTGTTCTATAGTACCAAGCCTAACAGGTTTTTCTCTCTACTTTTACCACCATTGCCCCGTACGCAAGGGGATGGACTAGAATAAAATGGAACAGAATAGCTCAGTTCCAGAAACTGCACTTATATCTGTGGATCACATTAGAAAAACATTAGAGAATTGGAGGAATTTAACATCATACTATTTTAAAGCAAGCACATTTAATTCTAATTCACTCGACAGCAAAACGTGCTATTCAATTCACCACAACGCCTTTAACTTTCATTTAGTTTAGCTGATGTGAACAGGATTTAACTTATCTGCACACTTACAGAACCATATGGCTAGGCAAAAGATTTGTGTTTCATCAGTATGTTTGGAACTAAGTAGCTCATAAATTATCATGAAATATGCTCAGAGTTATTGTATAGCAATCATAAGTTACTAGAACTTTTAATGGATTTTGCAATCAGTCAATGCAAAAATCCAACTCCACTCTACTGAAGTATGCATTTTGTCTTCATCTTAAGGTTCTGAGAAAAAGCATTGTTTTCACTTAATGCCTAAAACTAGCCAATATTGATTCCAATGAACACCAGAGGAAAGGTATTCTATTGCTAGGTACTACTATGTGGGCAATATGCTGACACTATACACTACTTAGAGAGGGCTGTAAAACACTGTGAAGCAGTATATAAGTCTAAGTGCTATTGCTATTATGAAGGCCCATTAGAAGATCCAGAGTATCTAGTAAGTAGAGGGTCTCCCAGCAAATCTTGTCATACTCCTGTGATTAGTTATTGGTACTCCAGTTATAAAAATCATATTGAAAATATTCGGGACCCTTCCAGCCCTTTTTAGTATGGTACATGAATTGCCAAATCTAAAAAATAATGTTTTAATCGGAATAGCAAAGATATTATGTAGTATCTGCTAAACTATTTTTCATTCATATCTTGTAATGCAGTGTTGTGCTATCCAAATATTGTATCTTATTGTAATGCTTCTGTTAACTGCAAATGTCTTGTATTACTTTTCACTCATTCCAACAATTTTGTCACTGAACATCAGGCAGCAATTCTTTCTATATATAATACAAGTAGTCCTTGACGTACGGCCACAATTGAGCCCAAAATATCTGTTGCTAAGTAAGGCAGTTGTTGAGTTTTGCTCATTTTACAACCTTTCTTACCACAGTTGATAAATAAATTACTGCAGTTAGTAACATGGTTGTTAAGTGAATCTGGCTTCCCTATTGACTTTGTCAGAAAGTCACAAAAGATGATCACATGACCCAGGGACAATGCAACAGTCATAAATATGAGTCAGTTGCCAAGCCTCTGAATTTTGATCATGTGACCAGGGGATTCATAAGTGTGAAAAATGGTCATAAGTCACTTTTTCATTGCTGTTGTAACTTTGAATGGTCATTAAATGAACTGTTGTAAGTCAAAGACTACCTGTAGAGAAAGTTTTAAAAATAAAGGTAAAAACGAATATAAACTAATGTAGAGTAAGGAAGAAAAAAAGAAATCAAAGAAATTAAAGAGAGCTAAAAGTGCAAGAAAGAAAGTAAAATAGAAAAGTAAGAAAATAATTCTAAATAGCTTCTGATAATTCTTAACAGTAGTTGTAAGTATAAATTTACCTCTTTTTCTAAAGTTACATCATAACTCTTTAATTTATCCTGTTTAATAATCAAAATCCTAAGTCATACGTTCTATGTTCTATAAACATACTGTCTTTTCTCTAAATCAGATATCAATTTGGCCATCTCAACAAGTTCTATCATCTTTATTTACCATTGTAGTTATTGCCAAATCTTTCTATCTTTGGGCATACAGTAATCTTGCTGTAATGATCATATACAAAATAAAGTTCCATGATCTTTTTAAAAATATCCATCCATCCCAAGAAGAGAAAATATGGTCTCAATTGTATCTTTAAAATCCTCTGGATCAGTGCATATATTTGAATCAAAAATTTTCCAGCTTTTTACACATTCCCCCAAACATGTTAAATTGATCTTTCTTGTGGTTCACATAGGCAACATAAATTCGAAGTGCCTTTATACATTTTAGATAATTTTTCTAGTGTCACATACCAACAGTACATGATTTTATAAAAATATTTAAAAATAAAAGTGTAAATATCAGTCCTTTCAACCACATATTTTCCATTGTTTGATCTATATAATTATAAAAATTTTTTAACTCACTTTATTATAAATACTTTCACTTGTTCTTGTTTCAAATGTCAATACAGTTAAAAGCTCATACATTTTAGCTATCATGTTTATCAAAATCAGTCATACAATGTTCAATACCATAAACACTTTTGTCTATTTTAAATCTTTTGATAAAAGTAAATAAGAAAATCATTGGCAACTATGTTTGCCTGCCATCAGTCCTCTTGATTTTAATTTGTATTCCCCTTGACAAAATTCTAGTATCTGACAAGACGTCATTTTGTTTGCTATTATTTCTTGTCTATAAAATGCTGCTTGTGGTAAGAGCCACCAAGATGTCTTTAGATACTACCTGGATATGTATCTATTCCATGTTCCCAATATAGCACATCTAACGTAATGATTTTAAAAATCCAATTAACTTTGATTTTATCATGCCAAAGCATCCTTGCCACCCTAACCTCAAATCCTGTCTTTCCAATTCCAAAAGCCTTCCTTTTCTCAGTAACACCCACTCTTTCGTCCAAATCAAACAGCAAGCTTCAAAGTACAAACTCAAATTTGTAGAGAGTGGATTTTAGGAGGAGCCCTTCTATTCTACTGCCTCCTACTAACAGGTAGCACAGTAACAAAAGTAGAGTCCTTCAGGTCTTCCGATTCTATAATCTCCCAGGATTTAAAATGGACACTTAATATTAGAACCATTACTAAAGAGACACAACAAAAAATGTTCTTCCTGCATCAACTCAGAAAGTTGAGACTGCCCCAGGAGCTGCTGATAGTTTTACAGAGGAATTATTGAGTCTGTCATTTGTACTTCTGTAATTGTCTGGTTTGATACAGCAACAGGTACAGAGTCCAATGGATGCTTAAAGCCTGCAGAAAGAACAATTGCAACCAGCCTGCCTTCCATAGAAGACCTGTATATTGCACAGTTCAGGAGTTTTAATTTATCATTACAGTCATAACTGTTGATATTAGGCTACTGAGGCATTAGCCAAAATATCTGCTGTTGCTTGCTGGTACTGATAATGACTTCAATTCTCTGAGCTGAGTGGCATCAAACTAAATGGTTACCTTCCCATAGGTACAACCAGACTAGTTGGGCATATATGCAGTGATGTTCCACAGTACATATTTCTTTTATGGTTTTAAGCAAAATTTTTAAAAAAAGGTAATTCGAAACTTTTAGCACACTAAAATAGATTCTTCAATAGAACGGAACATACTTCCTGAGTTCACAAGGTCATTACACTTTCTACTTTCACTCTCTGTAGCTTTGCATGCTTCACTTACTAGTTCTATGTTGGACTCAAGCAATTTTGATTTAGAATGGTTTTAATCACTTGCTTTAATAAAAGGGTAGTGGCATTGTTCTATGGGAAAAGGCAATTTCTTAAATGTTAATTTTTTTTGCTAATGTAATTTAATTAATTGGTGGGCTGATGGTGAAATAAATTATACAGAGCTACCATGGCTAGTGGAATATTGTTTGCTTACAGCAGCTTATTGTGAGGTGAGTTTATACCTGAATGTTAGAAATTAAAAAGCAATACTTAAGACATTCAGCCTTGAACTCCTACTTAAAAATACAATACTACAGTTTCTCAATTATTAGTTAAAACTAGAAACATTTTAATAATAGAATGTGACCTATTCACACTGCTAGAAAAGATAGTTGTATGCAAATTATGGCTACTAATAGCTGTTTCCTGTTACAAAGTTTAGGTTGTTGACATAACAGCATGAATAAGTTACAATGAGATTCATTTATACTTGTATTTTAATAAAACATAGTAAGACTCTTTTTTCATTATAGAATCTCCTAATTGACTAATATCTCATTTAATTACCATAACTGGACTATTTTTTATAATGAAAAGTTATAGGTCCATTCACTTATGATTAAACTGTACAGTACTGAAGTCAGTCACTCTGAATGTAGATTAACATGGTTAACATCAGCTTTACCTTACCATTGTTATTCTACACATAAAATTGTTTTGGGTTGTTCAAAAGTGTGTCATAGTTTTACCTTCAAAGGATTTTTTACTGACAAATTAATTATTCCAGCCACAAATTATAGATTTAAACAAGCCAGAGAAAATCATGATTCAAGTAACTGATTATAGCCAAGCTTCCTACTGTAGTTATTACTATACACATTTCTGTACAAATGACAGTACAAATCAGATTACTGTAACATAATTTATAATTTAATAAGAGTTTTTAATGCTAAAAAAGGTTGTTTTCATCTGTAAGACTTTACAAATGATAAAAATTAACTTAGACGGCCAAATTTAAAAGCATTTGTGTTCTAAAATATTGCACAAATGTTTCACATCTGTGGTTGTTGCAATCTTCAGAGTTGTCAGTTGACCGTTGTAGTTAAACTGTTTGCTTTAAAAAAACGTTGTATTAACAGTTATTGCAATACCACATACACAGCTGCTAATTTCACCATTTCATGAACTATCTTATATAGTTGTGTCTGATAAATAATTTTACAGGAACAGAATTTGAAAAGCCAGAATGTTCATAAATAATTTATAGTTATCCTGAACAGAATATTCTCGAGACAAAAAGCTAAAATACGCCTGGATTTGGTAACTTAGTGCCTGAATTCATACTGGAATAAACTATAACATTGTTTTGGGTTTTTTTGAATTAGTACAATGTATGAACCAACTCAGATGGCTTAACAATATATACAAAACAATTATGGCCTATTCACAAAACTATATTATTTTACATTTCAGTACCAGCAAATTTGTTTAGAATCCTATATGCAATCTTAGCCAATATGTGCACAATGTGACAAAATCAGCTATCAGATTTTATGAATGCATACTACATCATTGGAGCACCTTTGTATATCCAATTTTAAAAAACCCAGAAGCCGGCAATGCCAAATCACTGCTATTTGCAAGTTAAAGGGTCACTTCATTTTACTAAGGCAGGAATTAAACAGCATTCAAAGTAGTTTTTTGCATTTATATGTAGGCCTATTTTTTATATTGCGGGTGGCCCGGTGACTCAGGGTTGATGCTAGGCTTGTTAGCTGGAAAAGCTGGCAGCCCAGGTTTGAGAGCCGAGCACCATACAACAGGGTGAGCTCCTGCCAACCTAGCGGTATGAAAGCATGCAAATAGGTACCATTTTGGTGGGAAAGTAATGACCATGGAAATGTCTTCGGACACTGCTGGCTCAATGGCCCTGAAATGGATAATAAGCACCACCACTCCCAGAGTTGGCAATGACTTAGAGGAGTAAAATCCACAGGGATTTCTTTACCTATTTTTTTATTCATATTTCTTAACATATGCTGTAAATGTAACGTAACACCTCAGTTTCACATATTATTATTTTTATGCAAGATAGAAAAGGATTGCACTGATATGAAAAGTGCTCCGATTTTCATAAAAATAACCAAATACTGTTTCTGCTTATTCCTTTTATTAGTTTTGTTAATCATTTTGATCTGTACAGCTCTATTCTGTATATATATTAAAAGTACATAAATGCATGAGGGGCTGGTTTGGAGAATGCTAATTTTTTTAGGCCACCCAGTAGTGGTTAATACTCTTAATATTTTCCTTTTCCTGGAAGGCGAGATTTTTGAACACTTTACCTAAGGAACAGAGAAAAAGCACTCTGACTTCAGCCTCCATTCTTTATATGCAGGCAACTGCATTACCAAGTACCCTCGACCTCCCCACCTGTAATTTTCCAACCAGCCCAGTTCCCACTCGTACATTAACTTTATAGGCCATTTGACGTACTACACAAGACTAATCCACACAATTCATATTTCCCACCACTCAGCCAATTCCTTTCCTCTTTTCTCCCCCACCTTCTAAAATCTAAACGATAGCTCCAACGACCGAAAACGCCTACATGTGTTCGATTTCTTCTGACCCGGAAATACTCGTTGGTTATTATTCCGGGCGTTTTATAAAACGCGGCCCAGTCACAATCAAACACGAACGAGACCCCTCCAACACGCATGCGCGTTACAAAACGGGCCGTCTTCCTAGATGCCACGTTCCAAAGGCGAGAGGTGAAATGCAATGGAGGAAGAGGTAGACTCTGTTTAAAGCTTCACCAAGCAACCAATCAAAGGCGGTCGAACAGCGGAACGAGAGCGGCGCTGTTATCCAATCGCAGCCAACAATGAAGTCTGACAAGCCAATCCTAGTGGACGGAACGCAGAAAACTCTCCGGGTTGTTCGGAGGTGGAAGGAAAGATGACGTTAGGTTTCTCAGCGACCAATCAAGAAATGAGGGCGGGCCCGGGGCTCGACGCCAATTCAATGAGCAGTCACCTGGAGGAGGCCGGAAGTGACCAATAGGCGGTAGCCTCAGCGGGGCAAGGGCGGGTTTATAAGTGGGAGGCGGGGTTCGACCGTTCTCTTTCGCGGTGCTTTCTTGTTGCTCGGTCTCTTTGCCTGGAGATCCCGTTGCTGTCGTCGCCTTCGCTGCTGCTGCCGCCGCCGCCATGAAGCTCCTCCATTTTTGCGCTCCGGTGCTGTGTTTGCTGTGGCTGGGTCAGGCCTCCCTCGCCGTCGACATCGAGGAAGAGGAGGGCGTGCTGGTGCTGAAGACCGCCAACTTCGAGCAAGCGCTGGAGCAATACCCGAATATCCTGGTGGAGTTCTGTGAGTAGAGAAGGGGTGCGGGTGGCGCGGCGCGACGCCGGTTGTGTGTGTGTATGGGGTCCCCCTCGACAAGCCTTCCGTTCCGCGGCTTTGAGGCGAAGGCCCCCTTCTGCGGCCTTAGGCCACCCTGCCTCTTTCTCTCTCTATCCTGGAAGAGGCCTTTCCGCGGGGTTTTGCGCTCCCGACGATAGGATGGCTCTCGGCCACCGGCGGCTGCAAACGGGGCTTGCGCATATTCTGGCCTCTTAAACTGCCCCAAGGCGCCGGCGGAGTGTTCTAACCTGCAAATATCCCGGCAACCTTGGCTTGTTGGGTGACTTGACGGGCTTTGCAAGCACAAGAGGGAAGAAGCTCAATGGGTTTCCCCCAGACCGGAGAGAGGGGGAGCAAGGCCTGCGCGAAGTACCGTATATGAGGAAAGTGCATGGAAAGAAGAGAGGGGGGTGTGCCGCTTAAGGGAAGGCGTTGGAAGTGAAGCGTCAGGCGTGCCCGTCCGTGGTAGTTGTGTGTTCCCCGCAGAACCTTTATATACTGTTGAGGGATAGAAAAAAAAATAAAAAAATAGCAGTAAAACGAAATATACGATACAGCGGAATGCCTTTTATAAAGAGACTTACAAATTCTGGTTTAAAGTAGAGGTAGCCTTTCTTTTTTCTTAATATATACTGCCTTAGTTGCAGGAAAACTGCCCTTTCTTGCTGCTCTAAGCACACGTCTTAATTTTGTGAGACGTGACTGTCCACATGTGGAAGGCGTGAGGGATGGCGTAATTCCTAACTCCTGCTAATTTCCTCCATAAAATAGTTGCACTTTCTGCTGCTTACTTTTGAAGCGGGGGAGTAAAGCATCCTACTTTTTTGATTCTCAGTATTAATTAAAGTTCACAGTAGTGTTAAAAAAAGCCTAGTTTATCAAAGATTTGTCATGGTCAATGATTTCTGGAATACTTTAATTTTGGCACACAACTTCAGGAATTGTTTACAATGTGAGAGTTATGATACCAAGTATTTTGTATTCAGGGTCTATGTGGTGTTCTAAACTTGAATGATGTACCACAAACATTCTTTTTGGCACTTGTTTTTAAGGGTAATTTTCCTGTAGGAGAATAATGCGCTTTTACTGTGGAAATTCATAGTCCTAGGCAAGTTTATAGGCAGTATATAAATTAAAGGTGAAGCTTTTTGAATAAAATTCTGGTATAATTCTGTCTATTCAGGAATAATTCTTGAGAAATGTTTTGTAAATGAAAGAGTATTCTTAGGAATAGAAGGTATCAGTAGAAAATGTAGAAAATACACAATTCATATGATGCTGTGTTTTCTAGTATTTCAATTTTCTTTTCCACAGATGCACCATGGTGTGGTCACTGTAAAGCTTTGGCACCTGAATATGTGAAAGCAGCAGCAAAATTGAAAACTGAAAACTCTGAAATCAGATTGGCTAAGGTAGATGCTACAGAAGAATCCGAACTCGCTCAACAATTTGGTGTTCGGGGTTATCCTACTATCAAATTCTTCAAGAATGGAGATAAGTCTTCTCCCAAAGAATACACAGGTGAGAGCACCATGAAGCTGTTAAAGAATTGTAATTTTCTTTAGAGGACTAACAGTGCACAATACAACCAAAGATTAACTGGGTTTTGTACAGGAGAACAGCTAATAAACGTTGCATCAGAAAAACTGTACAGTGCTTTAGATTTGAAGGAAAAAGATGCATCTTTTTCTAGGATCATGAGCTTACTCCTGGGAAAAGAAACATCAAGTATGAAGACTTGTAAATATTCTGTTTATTCCAAAAATCATTTTTATTGAATCTGAAGGATTACAGTGCTAAAGTTCGAAACAGTGTTAAAGTATTGGCTTTTAGTTTTAATTTTTTCATATCAGACTTTGGTCAGAAAGCCCCATCAAAAGCATGTTACTGGTAACTTTTATGCCCTTTGTCCTTGCATGTTGAGCTTTTGTCTATTAGTCATCATCTTTACTATAATTAGTGCATCTATAATTACTATCTCTTGCAGATTGCTACAGGAGACTTAGGCAGCTGTTTTGGGCCTCTTGTTATAATATTGCTGTGTCACAACCTGACTTACTATTGACAAAACTTTTCCTTCTAAAATGTTTTATGTTTGGCTTTGTGTAATTAAAGCACAATCCTTTATAATTACACTTAAGAAAATTAGTAAGTCACTCTGTTGAATGTGATGGTGGCATAGCTGTAAAATGTTATCAATTAGACTTATTATATAGTGTAGTGTGATCTGCTATTGAATTTGTAATAGGTGTTCTCTAGAAACAGAATTTCAGTCACAGGTTCCCTAAGAAATAGCTATCAAAATATTTGGCAGCAAATATGGTATTCATTTAACTAGACTTATATGTTGTTCCAATATTCAACCAACCCTGACTGGAACAGCAAACCATATTTAAAATGTCAGCACAGAAATGTTTAAAATACAGGTCACCTGGATGTGACTTATGACCACAATTGAGTCCAAATATTCTGTTGCTAAGAGACATTTGTTAACTGAGTTTTGCCCCATTTTATGACCTTTCTGGTCATGTTAAGTGAATCATTAAAGTTAAGCTAGTAAGATGGTTGTTTACTGAATCTGGCTTCCCCATTGACTTTGCTTGTCAGAAGGTCACAAAAGGTAGTCACATTCACTCCAACCATCATAACTATGAATCAGTTGCCAAGCATCTGAATTTTGATCATGTGACCATGGGGATGCTACAACAGTTGTAAATATAAAAAATGATAAGTCACTTTTTTCAGTGTCATTGTAACTTTGGTCACTAAGTAAACTTGTAAGTTGAGGACTACCTGTAAAAATATTTCTATGTTGACATTTTCACAGGTGTTTCAATTCTGGTAAATAAATTAATCTCAACTTGTGTCCCTTTCATAAATCTTGTCTAACACGGTTGTGAATCATTACTGTGGGTGTGATACACAGCACATATTGCAACTGTAGAGGGAGGAAAAGGCACTGTAGGGTGTTTGGTCACCATTTTTCCAAGCTATTGTAAGCACAAGACAAAAGAAATGTCATAATTTTAACTATGAACAATAATATGAGCTTGCTTTGCCCTTGGGCTTTGAGCTTGCTTTTTCAGCTTAGGACTGGAATGGTGTGAATGATTTGAGAGCTTCTGAAATGCAGAAAGACTGGATTTAATTGCTATTCCTTCTGTGAAGTTAAAAACAAGGCACCTCTTTCTTACTATTTGGAGGTGCTCCCAGTTACTTATGAAAGCTATCATATTTTTGGCTATAAGGTCTGACTTGAAAGTAGAGCATGAGCAAATTCTCTGAGAAAACTTTATTTCCTGCTACTGTAGTACACAATTAGCACATCACTGTCAGTCATTTACAAACCACAGTTCCACAAGACAGTAAGACGAAGCCAATAATATTATTTGACTTCTAATTTATGAACTTAGCTGAGGATTCATGTGTACATGCACCTGATTTGGACTGCAGGGTTGCACTAACTGAAATAAGAGTGTTGGCCTTATGCATTTTATAGCCATACATTGGTGGGGAAAATAGCTAAAATCTCAGAATCATGACATTTGGAAAGGACCACTTTAGTTACCATGTCTTCAGTGCAGGAATACAAATCAAAGTATTCCCAGTAGAGGGCTGTCCAGTCTTTGCTTAAACACATCCAGCGTTGGAGAGCATACTTTTTCCAGGTGGCTTGTTTGCTTGTTACCCTTAATGATTGTATGTTTTTCCTAGCATTGTACTGGAATCTTCCTTCCTGTGGTTAAATCTCCTGAGCTCTGGAGTGATAGAGAACATGTTTTAGTTTTCTTTTGTGTTGCATTCTCCATATAGATTTTTGTTTCCTGATATAGAGTACAGATATAACCTCTGTTCTCTATGTGAGGTCTCCAACCCTGTGCTTTTGGGAGAAGTAATGTAGTTGATGCTTGGGTTAATCACATAGACATGTAAGAATAGATAGTTACGGGCGAATAGACAGAAAACGATGTAGAAGATAAGGACATAGTAGTTTCACCCAATTTTGGCTTTAGGTCAGACTATACATAAAATGTGGCCCTTGACCAAGAATGAAGCACTTTGGTGGCCAGAAGCCACATGGCGTGGGTAGGGGAGTGAAGGTTGAGCTGACCAGTGTTTGAAGGGAGTATTTGTAGCTCAGGGTTGAACTGTGGAGTCCTGGGTTCTTTCAACCTCCGAGAGCACCAAGGACCCCAAAGACCAGTGATGGAAGAGGTTTTGTTTTACTTTGTTTTCTGGAAAAATGGGCAGAAATTCCGATCCAGACTTGGCAAATGGTTTTCACTGTATTCCAGCACTTTAAAAATGATGTTAATTTTTTTATATCCCACCTTTATTATTTGTACAAGTCAGTCCTATTTTGGCCTAAATTTTAAAGGATGTTCCTTGCTAGTTTTCAAAGATTTGGTCATATTAATGAGGAAGAGTATTCCCAATCTCAAGTCGAATGCCCATAGCAAATAAGACAAGGTAGCATCAAATGGTAGTACCTAGTAGACAACTCCATGCCTCAACAGCTGGGCAGTGTGCAGTCTTCCGGCTTTTTTAATGAGAAAGATACCACTGTGCTGCTGTAGATGAAGTGTTTTCTTAATAGTGCCTCCTAATTCTTACCTTTCTTTTAAAAAAGTGACATTGTACCACTGTAAATGCCTAGACTGTTTCAATAATAAGGATTCTGTCACAACTATAGTAATCAGTTACATTACAGTACCCTAGTATAGAAACATTAGTTGTTTCTGCTTTAGAGCATTTAGGGTTTCGTTTGAGATAAGTGAAGATTACAGTGAGGATATAGGAGCACACAAGTAGAACTCAGCCTTGTTAGCCTTGGGGGAGTAAAGCTTTATTCTCTATTTAGTCTTCAAAGACAGAAGAAGGTACAATGCCTGATAAGTAAGTTTTTCCTCTAATCTAGCTGGCAGAGAAGCAGATGACATTCTAAATTGGTTAAAGAAACGCACAGGACCTGCAGCCACTACCCTGGCAGATGTAGCTGCTGCGGAAGAGCTAGTGGAATCCAATGAAGTTGCTGTGATTGGATTCTTTAAGGTATTTTTTTCATTTATAAATTAGGGTGAAGGAATTTTTTAAAGACAATGGCAGAATTCCTGGGATGGAGGAGGAGAATGACGGTATAACAGAAACACAAACTAATCAGTTGCAGAGCTATTAGGCAATAAACAGTTTAGAATTTGGCCTTGTTGTCAAATCTGTATATGCAGATATGTGGTTACTTCTGCTTGAGTTTTCTTGTAAACCTGTTTTTGCCTTAATAGGGAAAAATATGGTGCCTAACTACTACTTTTTTGGCTACTTGTAATTTTGAGATGATAGCATCTGCAGTATGCACTAAATTATGATATATCGGGTGGCTATTCTAATTGAAATAATGATGCAGGTTTTTTTATTTTTTATTTTGTTTTAAATGTAGAATGCAGAATCTGATGTGGCCAAAGAGTTTCTGTTGGCAGCAGGGGCCATTGATGACATTCCTTTCGGGATCACTTCCAACAGTGATATATTTGCCAAATATCAGCTCAAAAAAGATGGAGTTGCTCTTTTTAAGAAGGTGAGTGTAGCTATGAGGAAAAGAAATCCTGATTGCTTGGTATATATTAGTCTGCTTGTTTTCCACTGCTTTAGAAACAAGCAAAAAGTCCTGCCAGTCACAACACATATTGGACAAATATTTGCATAATCTGTTTTGATATTTTTTTTAATCATTTACTATATGCCACCAAATTCTTCCATTTTGAGCCAAACTGGCTTGAAATTAATAAGGCTTCAGCAAACGTTTTGTGAAGAAGCTTGATTATAATGGCTCTAAAAATCTTTTTGCCATGTCCTGGTGTAATAATTATAGGTTCTTCAGTTACATAACATTTTTTTTCTGTCCTTCAATTGCAAAATAATATTCCCCTCTCAGAGAATCAGTAGGACAGTAGAGACCATGAACCAAAATATTTTCCAGTTCACATTTTTAAAGTCAATATAACTGATTGTTCAACTATCTGTAAAATGCTTCTCTCTTCTTCAGCCTCTTCCAGTGTATTGGACTGAAGCTCACAGGGGTAGCCAATGGTTTTAAACCCTGGGAATTTAAGTGTAACACATCCGGACAACATCAAGTTGAGGAAAGCCACCTTACTTGCTTATTCATGCCCAGTGGGCTTTTTCCCTCTCTCAAATCTCTTGATTCCTCATCCCTGGTTTTTAAGAGAGTTCATATAATCAAATGGGGGTATGTAAACCTGGACTATAGGGGGAATAAAAGCAAAAGCGTCCAGCCTTTGAAGGGAGAACTTCCATCCCTCAATAAGGCTGTAATCCTCTGTTTGCGTCCCTTCCCCTCTCAAGTGCTTGGAAAGGTTATGAGAAAAAAGGTCAACAGTGGATGTTACTCTGCAATAAGAGACTTCCTGGTGCTAGAGCTGTGCATCTGTTCCTTTGTAGCTAACAATAGCCCCACAGGGGTTCATTGTCTCTGAATAAGCTGCTCTCTGTTTAGGGGCTTAATAGTATGCAATTCTGCCTCTTAATGGTTCTGTTGATTGGATACATTTGTCCAATTCAAACAAGCCCTATAATTTCACCCTGTCGAAACAGGAGTATCTAACATCTAAAGTGCTGAGACCTAAAGCATTCAGTTATTACCTTTTAAATTTTTTTAGGAATAATGTGGTGGACAGATCTTTTTCAGAAATATTACATTGAGATTCTTAATGTGCTCAAGTTTCCCTTTGCTTGCTGCTTGAATCTACTTGGGTGTAGTAAGATGAGAACTTAGGTTGAGTTTCTACCCTGGGCATTAAGCATTTTGTGTCATGCTTGCAGTGTGAAATGTGTTTCAATATCTACATGCTCTTTACAATTTTAAAATAATCTGCCAGTGAAAAGTGAATTATTGGGCACTTCACGTTTACTGCATAATTTGGCTGAGCAAAGATCAAGGAATCACACGCTATTATATATTGCCCTTGTCCTTTTCTCAAGCTTTTGGCAGTTGTATTCTACCGCCTTCCACTGCACATGTGTTTGCAATGTCACTTAGCCTAGAAACCTCAATGAATGCTGAGGCTCTTTGGAAACTCGATACTGCATTAAGAAAGAGAATACTTCTGTATCACTATGGCATATATGTAGACCCACTCTTGCTTTATTATTTTACTAAGTTCTTGCATGACTATGTATTTTGTCCATTTACTGGATGTAAACTGAATTCTTGTATATATTTTTTTCAGTTTGATGAAGGTCGTAACAATTTTGATGGGGAAATAACAAAAGAAAACCTGCTGAATTTCATCAAATCAAACCAGTTACCCTTGGTGATTGAATTTACCGAACAGGTAAAGAAACAGATTACAAGTTTTACCTGTTCTGATTGATACGTAATGTTGTTCATTCGGTCTGCAGCTTAGATCTAAGGCAGTGAATCCCACAGGCTAGAGGGAGGAGGTGGAATGGTCAGGAAAATTAATCTTGGGATTCCACATAATGTAATTGCCTTTAATAATGCAACTGTTCCTCTTCCAGACTGCACCTAAAATTTTTGGCGGAGAGATTAAGACACACATCCTGTTGTTCTTGCCTAAGAGTGTTGAGGAATACCAGGGTAAACTGGATAACTTCAAAACAGCAGCTGAAGGCTTCAAAGGAAAGGTAAATAAAAGAAAGTAACTAAATAATTACTTGCTCCTAAGCAAACTTTCGTACAGTTTATTATACACTCCAGTTCTCATATGGTTACACATCATCAAGAATTAAAATCATAAGACCAGATTGTTGGGCGCAATATGCTGACTGTAAACCGGTTAGAGAGGGCTATAAAGCACTATAAAGCAGTATATAAGTTTAAGTGCTATTGCTATTTTGCTCATATAGGTGTTGAACCAAGAAAAAAAATGGGGTTTTCCTAAAGTCTAGATTTGGTTATTGGGGTTTGCCAGAGTCCCCTGACCCTCAAAAAATCATAGTTACACAATTGGCATGTAAGCTATGGATTCTCATTTTTATTTTTATTCTTTAAAGGTTGATTATTCTCTATATAAATCCCAGAAAATTTATGATAGTAGTATAAACCCATTGTAATAAAATAAATGCAGTTCATTATAAAGAATCAGGAATTGTAGCTGGAGAAAGCCAACAAAAAGTGTGTTTTAAAAGAGTCGTGGTGGCGCAGTGGTTAGAATGCAGTACTGTGGGCTGCTTCTGTTGGCTGCCGACTGCCTGCAGTTTGGCAGTTTGAATCTCACCAGGTTCAAGGTTGACTCAGCCTTCCATCTTTCCAAAGTTGGTAAAATGAGGACCCAGATTGTTGGGGGCAATGTGCTGACTCTGTAAACCACTCAAGAGGGTTGTAAAGCACTGTAAAGTGGTATATAAGTCTAAGTGCTATTGTTATTTTAAATAAAGACTTACTAGGCCTGACATTTTGTAAGGAAATCATTCCACAGGAATTTTGCCTCTATAGAAAGTCCATTCTGCTTTGTTATACAGTGTTGTAACATTAATGATCATCTGGGCATTCTGGCTTCCACATGTTGTGTAGGGGTAGGCAGCCTGGTATCACTACTTTGCTGCTTTCATATCCAGCATGGCCATTGGCAAGCTATTTTCAGGGTCTCTGCTCAAAAACAGCTAGAGGTTACAGGGTTGCTTATTCCAGGTTTAAGATTACTAATAATGTTTAGAATTGTATATGAAGTGTAAGAGGAGTTAGAGAGATGGGATAGATCTTGAGGAAATCTTAATTCAGGGTGTTCTTCTGTCCCAAATGCTTTTGTCTAATACATACATTGTCCTGTTTTCCCTCCTCTTCCCCAAGATCTTGTTCATTTACATCGACAGCGACCATAGTGACAACCAGAGGATCTTGGAGTTCTTTGGCCTCAAAAAGGAAGAATGCCCTGCCATTCGCCTTATTACTCTGGAGGAAGAAATGACCAAGTACAAACCAGAATCCGATGAGCTGAGTCCAGAGAATATTAGGGACTTCTGCCACAAGTTCTTGGACGGCAAAGTTAAGGTAATTGGTTTTTTTAAATGGGGTTTTTGGAGCAGGTAGCCATGTGAGTTGATCATAGTAGCACATTGAGACCTATCATATGGCACGAACTCTTAAATTCACATTGCAGAGTAATTTGACATTACACTATGCGAAGCTTTTGCTAGGAAATCCAAAGGGCAGAGTCAGTGGAGCATGGGCCCACTGTGCTAGTAAAGTGAGCTGCACGAATTTGGGAACCGCTTTAGAGTGAGTGGTGCAGATCCAAGAATTACCTTTCTCAGCATGACAGAAGGAACGTGGCCTTGGCCTCACGTTGCAGGAATTTTTCGAAGATGGCTATTTTAATCTGGAAAGGGAAGGGAAGCCTGTTACCAAGATGCAGCTACTGTTCCATGTTCCTTACACAGCGTATGTTATTCAGGGCTTCCCTTGAATCACCTCCTTTGCTCTTTCTCATTGTCATGCTTTTTTACTTCCATCCCCCCTCCCCACTTCTCTTCACTAATCAAGCAGGGTTCATAATGATGTAGAGGATCTGATTGCCTGAAAAAAAAAGATAGGAATTGCTAATGGAATTAAAAGTATAAGAATGTTTTTAATCAATAGTTAGTTTAGACATCTAACTAAAACATCTTTTGCTTTGGGTGTGCTGTTGAGACTTCTGGCAATCAGCTTCAAAATAGATAAGACGAGATACAGGGATAATTATTTGGTTAAAAATGTAACTTTGGAATAAAAGGCAAAATAACGATGTTTTCTATCTATATTAAATATGTATACATACTGGAGATAAACTAAAGCTATATCTAGAATTAGGCAATTATAATTGAAGATGTTTAAGGTGAAGTAGAACATGGAATAGTAACTTTAAAAAACATGCCTAAGACTGTTAAATATATGGCTTTGAAAATTTTGACATGGTCATCTTAAGAGCCTTTCCAACATAGTTGCATTTGGTCTATATCTTTCATCAGCTCTAGATAGTATGGACAGTGATCAAGAAAAATGGAAACACATCCAAAATAATGAGGAAGGCTGTTCTCTTTGAAGTATACTGTAAAAAACCTTGCCTTGAAACCAACTTAGATCATCATAATCACTTCATTTTTATATCTGTGCTATGCACTTCTTATGTTTTATAACTTCAAGAGTATTGATTGGACAGTAACAGTTTAATATACACAGACCTACTCTATGCATCCTTCATGCAAGAACTCATGCAAGATATGTTCAGGTTGTGGGATGGGGGTGTGACCTTGAAGGAACAAATCTATATTAATCTGCCTTTTTATAGTCTCGCTTGCCAGTTGCTTTGCGCTTTGGAGCAGTGGGTGTGGGGATTTCCTATTGACACATTCCATGCGGTTGCTCTCATGTTGTTGCTTTTGCATGTGTATTTCAGCCCCATTTGATGAGCCAAGAGATTTCTGATGACTGGGACAAACAGCCTGTCAAAGTTCTGGTTGGAAAGAACTTTGAGGAGGTGGCTTTTGATGAAAATAAGAATGTCTTTGTGGAATTCTGTAAGTATTTTACTGATAGCAATGTATGTGTACACATGCATGTTTATCTTGTTTGAAATTATATATGATTAATGAGAGGAAAGTTTCTCAGCAGCCAAATTAAAAGAGAGAGGGGAGAGAGTTGTAGATGCTGAACAGCTGTTAAAATAATTTATCTTTTGGTTCGCAGATGCTCCTTGGTGTGGCCACTGCAAACAGTTAGCTCCCATTTGGGATAAACTTGGAGAAACTTACAAGGACCACGAAAACATCATTATTGCTAAGATGGACTCTACAGCGAACGAAGTTGAGGTTGTGAAGGTCCACAGTTTCCCTACCCTCAAGTATTTCCCTGCTAGCCCTGATAGAACGGTGAGTGCATTTGTACATTGAAACTTGACAGAGGGGAAAATGATTCCCCCAGCCTGCTTTGGGGTATGCTTGGATGCATGTGTGCCTTGATGTATAGGAAAAATAGTTTAATAGAGGATGGTCCTCTATTTTTTCCTTGCAGCATTCATGGGAATGTAGTGGCTGGCTCCTCTTCGACGCATATGGGTGAAGGTGAATTTTCTAACCTCCCCTCTTCTTATTTTATTTTTTATTTTTTTCGCTGTTCAGAAGTGAATCCTTCATCCACCAAGGCCTTAGATTTGTCTCTTGGTAATAATTCTTATTACTTCGTTTTCTAGGTTGTAGATTACAGTGGAGAGAGGACATTGGAAGGTTTTAAGAAGTTCCTGGAAAGCGGTGGAAAAGATGGTGGTGTAGATGAGAATGTGAGTATTTTAGGATTATGATATTCTGCTCTGATATAGATATAGATATATATATATATTCAGCTCCTGGACACGTGTCAGATCCCTGAGGAAGTGGCAGTTCTATCTTGTAAATCTAGTTATGGCTTTTGGCAGCAGAGAATGTTAGTTCCATAGCAACCTGTAAACAAAACACAGCTGGTAATATCCAGAATGAGCTGGGACGGCAGTAAGGGTGTTCAGAATACCTGCAATTCCATGTAGACTGAGGCCACATAAAATGCAGGAGCCTATAAAAACATTTCCATGTTCAGAAAAATGCTGAAAAAAACATTGTTTGCATTCCCCTCAGCCTTGGCCCAACAACCCGTAGTTGTCGTGAGATTGAATCTTCAGTGGGTAGACAAAAGTCCATCCGCAGGTGTGGACGTCCTCTTTCAGTCTCAGAGTTATTGCTTTTAGCATGCATAACTAGTCTCTGCTTCATTGACAGAGATGCTACTAGCTCTGCTACTGTGCTGCTATACTTTTGAGCCTTATTTAAAAGGTAAATATGAAATGACAACATTAGAAATGCTGTGGATTATCCATTTATATTGGCATGTGAGAATCTAGCAACTCGCCCATGGCATATTATATCTGACAGTCCTGTAGAATTCCTGTACATAGTAGATTCTATAGTGGTGATTTCAAGTTGCTTACTAGGGCTGGGGATGTAGGTACCTGTAGTTATTTTTGATGGCAGGCATTAGAGCACATTCTTTACCATTATGTGTATATGGAAACTCCTGATTTGGTTTGTTATCCACTGTTTTGAGCTCTTTACACCAGTGGCTCCCAGCCTTTTGGGAACCAGGGACCGGTTCCGTGGAGAGAAGCTTTTCCGTGGACTGAAGGGGGTGTGGTTTCACATGCCTGCCTGCATCCTATGGATAGAGCTTCGGTTGTTTGCATGGCCCACTTTCTGGCATGCTGCAGCCCAGTGCCAGTCCACAGACCGGGGGTTGGGGACCGCTGCTTTACACCATTAGAGGGAATTAGTTCAGTTCAACTTTTTTTTGATTGCTGTATGATTTGGGGGCACCATTCCTGGTATAGTATATAGCTAAGGTGAAGCAAAACACTGCCTCCGTGTTTCATTTCAGTTTAGGTTGCTCTTTTTTTTTCTTGGTTATAAATGCTTTATTAAAAAAATAGTAATAATAATAATAATAATGGATAGCAACTTCCCCACATACAAAAGCAGTTATAGGTTGTATATATTACACAGAATTATTTATCATTCCAATTCCTTGGCTTTTATCAAAATGGTTACCCCAGTTTCCAGTGAACAATGGTTAAATGGCTTAGCGATATAAGGAATGGTAAATACATTTCACATATTTGGTATTTGATTTCAGAGAAGCTAGGGAAAAGGATGAGGCTGGACCATAGAGCTTAGAAAGCATCATTCAACTTTTCCACTTTAGCTTATTCTCCAGGAAACAGAGGAAAGTCTTCTCTGAAGATCAGCTGGCATAGCTGAAGGCGAACCACTAAGCTAGTTAAAAATCACAGAGTTTTTATTTTAGATCATCATCCCGCCCGTAGTGTTCCTTTCAACTAACTCAGTTTCCATACAAGCCTTGGCTGATCTAAGATATGCACACATTTCCTTCATTCCCAAGACTGATGCCTAATTCAGGTTCTTTGCATCACCTCTATCCTACAAGGAATTCAGGTGATCATACCTGGTGGTTTTAGGAGGTGGTAAGAGTAGCAAAGAGCTTTGGGTTGCATCACTGAGGCACTATACCCGTGATGGCGAACCTGTGGCACGTGGAGACATATCGGTGGGCACGCAAGCTCAGCTCCAGCGGGCATGCACATGCTGGCCAGCTGATTTTCAGGTCTTCTGGGCCCACCAGAAGTTGGGAATCAGGCTGTTTCTAGCCTCTGGAGGGCCCCCGGGGGGGGGGGTAGGAAAGGCCGTTTTCACCCTTCCCAGGCTCCTAGAAAGCATCTGGAGCCTGGGGAGGGCGAAAAACGGGCCTACTAGGCCTACTGTGCCAACATGTGCCAAAAGTGGGGGGAGCACGGGGGTCACACATGGGCAGGGCACATAGAATTATGGGTGTGGGCACACACGCACATGACCCCCCCACACACCACCCACACTTTTGGCACGTGGTGGCAAAAAGGTTAGCCGTCACTGCACTATACCTTTAGCTTACTCTTAACTGATCTGATGAGTTTCAAAAAATTATAAACTCATATAATTTTATAAAATTATTATAAATTTCATTTAATCTGACAGATAACATTTCTGAAGGCATACAATTCTTCACCTTTGTTTTGTGAGACTTAATTCAAAATGGGATTAACCAAAAAAGAAAAATATTATTGGGTTATTAGACCCAAGATGGTGACAATCAGTGGTTTAGAGTAGATCAAAAAGTACTGACTACCAGTTTTTTTTCTGAATGGCTTGACTAAACAAAGGATTGGGTAGGATCAAAATTAGAAACAATTCTCTGTAAAAAGACCATGACCTCACCTCTATTCTGGTAGAGAATCAATCTTGTGATGCAGGTATAAGCTGCACTCTTCTACCTGGAACTCTTCTTTAAACATAAGGGAACGTTTGTTTCTTTTTTCTGAGTTAACATTTTGTACCAGATGCTACTTGGTAACAAATACTCCTCATTTTGTTCTGCTCCATTTATTGACTTCACAATTAGAATGGAGATGAAGAAGTAACTTTATGACCAATCTTTGCATTTCAGACCTTCCAGGTCTGTAAACTAAAAGCTGAAGCAAGATAAGCAGTCATGGTTGCTCTTTGAGAAAACCCATAAGAAATATAAACAAGAGAGTTATAATCAATATGATCCTTTGAACCCATCCTGTGAACAGGATTTTGTTCATTTGTGTGTATGCATCTTCAAGTCAGTGTTGACTTCTGGCGACTGCCTGGACAAGTCCTTGTAGTTTTCTTGGCAAGATTTCAGAAGTGACTTGCCATTGCCTGCTTCCTATGGCTGAGAGAAAGTGGTTGGCACAAGGTTGCCCAGCTGGCTTCATGCCTGAGGTGGGAATATAACTCACACACTTCCTGCTTCTAGCCTAATGCCTTAAGCACCATACCAAACTGGCTCTTTATCTATTATCCAGAAATTTTAACTATTAATTATTATATAAAAGATGTTTATTATTTTTGAATAGTGTGGCATTATTGACTGGGTCAGATGTTTTGATCTAGTTTTTACTTTCCTTACTATAACTGGTGAGTCACATTCTTGAGTTTAGACGCAACCTTTTTTTCTGCCTATAATGTCTGTTTGGAGAGCCTCTGTTTATTGACAGAACCTTACATCACATCTGGAGAATGACAGTTTAGTTATGTTTGGTATCTGAACTATGACGTTAGGTACTTTGAAATTGGGAAATTACATTATGTGTGATAAAAGTTATTACCCCTTTGTTTTTATTCATTAAAAAGATTGTAATTTTACAGAAGATGTGGGAAACCTAACTGTACCACACTGCCTTGAAATCCCTTCTATCTGCTGTATAGAAATGCTTGTGGACAATGTACTTTTGGCATTTTGTTATCTATTGTTTGGTGTTATGTGGCTTTTTGGAATGCATGGGATTTTCCTGGTCTTGCACGTTTTAGCAGAAGACACATTGAGTTAATTACATTTCAAGCATAACGGCAGATCCTGAATTACCATACTGGTAAGGTCTCTATAGCAACTGCACTCACAATATTCTAGCTCTGTATTGCCTAGAGAATCAAACTAGAGACACAAGCATCTCCAAACAATTGACCAGTCCTTTCTTCATTGAAACAGGATCTGGAAGATCTAGAGGATGCAGAAGAGGAGCCAGATGTTGAAGAGGAAGAAGAAACTGCAGCTCAAAAAGATGAACTGTAAACAGAAGTCCAATCTGCATATCCCCAGACACTATGCTGTGGCTGCCAACTCAAGCAAGTCAGCAAACAAATTCTAACCAAAAGACTGAAACTGGTTGGGAGTCCAGGGAAATTAACCCATTCCTCTAACCTGTCAAACAAATCTAGTTTTATTCTATGCTGAAGAAGGATCTGACTAGTTGGCAAACTGCTGGGTCTTTTTTCTTGCCTTTTCCCCTCTTCTTTCATTTGAAAACTGTGATGTACATTTCCTTAGACTATTGCGGCCTGGGTAGAAGCAGATTGAAATGATAATATGTCCTATTGCCTAACTAACTTGGGAATTTCATGAATAAGGCATCCTTAAACATTAATCACACTTTGTCTAAATGACATATGCTGCTGTTGACCCAGCAGGCTCTTGGTTATTGTCCCAGCTTTTTTTCCTTACGCTTTACTGTTGTTTTTCTCGCCCCGGACCATTCCAATGTGGAAGAAATCACTAGGCTGACCAAGGGAATAAGGGGTATAGTAGATCCTTTTAACTCATTGCATAGTCTCATGTCCTCTTTATATTGTACAATTGATTTCTGTCATCCAAAGATCTGGAAGGGTAGGAAACCGTTGCTGAGGAATGAGAGTCCAATTGCCTCCTTACCTAAAGCGAAATCTAACTTGAGTTGCTATCTCACCTGCAATGAAACAAAAGCCTTGCTATCTACACATTATTTTGCAAATGGGTTTTCTGGGGACTGTTGGGAAATAACTTCTCTGAATGCAACAAAAAGGACACTTGATAACTAAGGAGTTTTGTGGGGATACTTGAGAGCCATGGAAAGTCTGTATTACAAAGAGGATGATGTGTTTCAATGGAATTCATTTTAAGCATCCATGATGCTCAAAGGAATGGAACTCATTGGCCAAATAAAAGTTAATTTTAATACTCTTCTGAATCTTGCGGTTTTCTTTAAAATTTGGAGGTTAGTTTAAGAAGGATTATAAATGAGGCAGACTGGAAAGGCTGAATTAAGGAATTTTTGCTAGTATTTGTTTGCATCATAGTTTCCATCCAGACAGAAACATTAACCAGTCATAAATTGCTTAGCGCATTGTAAGCCGCCCTGAGTCTCCGGAGAAGGACGGCATATAAATAAAATAAAATAAAATTATATGGAGGACAGAAAAAGCATTTCTATAGAGGAAAATCTATGTACAAATATTCAAATTCAAGGAAATATATTCAGAATAGTTTTTTCTAAATGCTTATTATTCAAACAGCATGGATGTGGTATCTGAATCAAACTCTGGTAAAGAGTCAATGCTTGGAAAACAGAGAAATGCAATACATTACATACATAAAGCAATACATACAACTTGGTGTCTTCAACAGTAGGATCCCATGCTAATTGCTCTAGAGCCATGACGGAGAACCAAGGCACATGTGCTACAGGTGGCACACAAAGCCCTCTCTGTGGGCCCGCATGCTGTCGCCAGCTGCTCTTCTGGTTTCTAGCGTGCACATGATCATCCAGCTGATCTTCATGCGTGCCGGAGCCCCAGAAACCCAAAGACAACCTGGGGCTCCGGCACGTGCAAAGACCAGTGCGCCAGAAACCAGAGGACCAGGTGGCTGGCACACACATGCGCACTGACCAGCTAGTCTTCGAGTTTCTGGGGCTTCAGCACACACATGCACATGCACATGTTCTGATTTGGCCACTTTGTGCCGAAAAGGTTAACCATCACTCCACCAAATTTGTTTTGTGATAGTGTCTTAGAACTGTAATTGTCCAGGTTAAAATTAAACTAGATGCAGCGTTTCAACTAATACATAACAATGAAAGATGCATCAATTCTTTCCAAATCAACTTTCCATCCAATTTACTATATACTATAATTCCATAATTACACTTAATCTATATATCATACTCAGTGGTGGGTTGCCCCCGGTTCTATAGAACCGGTAGTAAAACTGGCGGGAGCCTCCGGCTACTGACACATGTCATCAAAACGCTTCTGTGCATGCACAGAAGAGCGTGCGCGCAGCCCCATTGCGAACCGGTAGTAAAGGTAAGTAGAACCCACCCCTGATCATATTAATAAAGTAGTATGCTGGGCTTTTCTATACTACTATCCTAGCTACTTCATTGTGCTTGCATCAAAGTGCCCCCACAGTCTTTTTAAGGTAAAAGAAAGGATAATTGGACTGGATCAAACAATCTTATTTTAACTACTGGTATATCACCTCTTGGGAAACTCAAGTAAAAAACACACTAAAAATACCACAGACAAATGGGAGTACAATTATTTTTATGGGAGATTGGTTTATAAGAAGTATAGGGTCTGAGGAATCAGCCTACTGTGTCAAGTACTGCAAATTCTCGTCATGACTAATTTTGAATTGCATACAGGATAATGTTTCTGGTGTATTAGTTCCCTATGAGTTGAACATTTCTGCTTTAATGCTTTGGGAAGAAGTATAAATATCTGGCTTCTGGAAAGATCATTCTTCTCACTCCTGAGATTACCTCAGATATTGCACTTCAATTATTTTGCTTGTTACATGGAACATTGTGAGTCTGGGAAAATTTAATTGCATTAGTGGATTATTTCATATAGCTTATCTGATGGTGTGGTGATTATGATAAACCAAGACTAGTAAGACCTGTGTTCCTATTTTCCTTTTCTTTAACTCACTGTAATTGTGGATAACTCACAATACTTCAAAAGCTGAAGAGAAAGAAAATGGGAGGGATTTAACATCTTCACACTTAATTTAATTTAATTTAATTTAATTTAATTTAATTTAATTTAATTTAATTTAATTT
>WNWU01000040.1:533054-546256 GCA_012654045.1 Ptyas mucosa | reverse complement strand
TTAATTTAATTTAATTTAATTTAATTTAATTTAATTTAATTTAATTTCAGATTTATATACCGCCCTTCTCCCTGAGGACTCAGGGCGGTGTACAGCCAAAATTAAAAAACATAGAATACGAACATTAAAAACAATTAAGAATATATATAAATTTGGCCCCATACATTAAAAAGTGACAAACCAATTAAAACATTTAAAATTATTTTTAAGCCAGCCCGGCTTGCTGGAAAAGATAGGTTTTGAGGGCATGGCGGAAGGTACCGAGGTCTTGGATTCTCCTTATCTCTGGGGGCAACTGATTCCAGAGGGTGGGTGCCCCCACAGAGAAGGCTCTCCCCCTGGGGGTCACCAGCCTACATTGTTTGGCTGATGGCACCCTGAGGAGGCCCTCACTGTGGGAGTGCACGGGTCGATGGGAGGTCATTGGTAGCAGCAGGCGGTCTCGAAGATAACTAGGCCCTATACTTAGAAGGTATTGGGGGAAAAGTATAAGGAAGACATGCATTTACTCCCCCCTTGTTGCATGTGCCAATTCCTAGGACTAAAAGTGACAATAAAGTCAACCAGTGAGAAGGCTGGCTGACTTTATTGTTGAGATTTTTTTTTTTAAATCAGTACCTCTGAACATGTTGGCTGGATAAAAAAACAGCAATAGAACAGCTTTTTATTAAGTAAAACTGGGAATGAAATATTAGTAGAGTACTTGAAGTCAATACAAGCCAAACCGAGTAACTGCAAAATTATGAGCTGGAAAAAAAATGGCATTATTAGATTTTAGATTTTTAAAAGCATGTAATGCTTCTTACAAATATGTGGATCTGCTAGTGGACTAGAAGACCTCCAAGGTCCCTTCCAGGTTCCAGCTCTATTCTAATTCTCAGTTGCTATTCCTCAGCTGTAGAACTTTGCTGTATTTAGTAGTATGTAGTAGTGGTTTGAGGTACTCCCATCAAATTATGCCAGGAACATAAAGCCTTAAGGATCATTCTGTATCCTCTGACTTTCATGTATTCATAGCCTTCACTTGAAAAGATACTTCTAAAATTATTTTAGATGATTTTAAATGATTAAAAATGATTTATTCCTGATTTGAAACTGATTGTTCCTAATGGGAGGAAAAAATAATCCCCTCTGTTCATATTTGAAATAGGAGCTTCCTGGAGTGCCTGGCTTGAATCTAGCATATATACTGTAGAGCTTTCTTGGATAGAATTTTGAACTTCAGCATATTTGGTAACTTTTTCAGTTGGCTTCAGCCTATATTTTTGTCTGTGTTTTCTGAATCAGAGTAGATTATTTAGTCCTGTACATTATCCCAGTATCTTTGTTTCAAAATTTGTGATAAGGTATTCCAGATACAATTTTAGCTTTATTCTAAGTATCACTTAAAGGACAACTCTGTGTATGTCAGAGAGAGAAATCCTTGCCATCCCAAAGTGCAGAGCTATTATGTTCAGGATCATCAAAGTACAAATTGTTTCTAAAGGTCATCAAGTTTTGAATTCCTTCTGATTCAAAGAAACGTCCAGAGAAGTATGTAATGTGCAATTATTACCTGCTTTATGGATGAAGTCCTGGACTGTTGGCCATCTCAATTGAATAATATTTTTGTAAGCAACTATGTCATTCTGTCATATGATGAGAGGTGAACATGCCTCATTACGTGTAGCCGAGGAAAACAAGCTGCTGCTGCTTGTTGAAGAGCAGGAGAGCTTGCTGGAAATTTCTTTTCCGTTGTGGCAGAAGAAGAGGATGTCAGGCAATTTCTGATGCAGTTTTTGCTGCTTAGTTTATTTTAAATAGCATTTTACCATCAAAACTATTCATGCCTGTACACATCAACTTAGAATTTCCACAGCAATAGCCCTGAATTATGCATATGTGCTGTTTGGTATTTACATGCCATGTCATGCAACCCTGGAACCTTTGTAATTTTTTATGTGGATATACATGTGACTTCTTGCTTATAGAAGTATGTAAAGTGGAAATATGCCTGGTGGGTTGCCTTGCTGTTTAAGTTCATTTTTCTTCTATGAAGATTTTAGGAGAATAGCTTTTTCCTGTGGGTCTATGATGTTTAGCAGTAAGAGCCAGACAGTACTTAATGTGCAGAGTCTTTTCATACCAACAGCTGGACAATCTGTGACTTTTGGTTTTTTGGTAATGTGGGCCCTGAGAAGAAGTCTTTGAGAAAGAACTTGGATTAGGGTAGACGTATGGCCCTCCTAATATTGCTGAACTTTAACTAAGCAACCCTTTTAATTGGATGTGATGGTTGGGCCTGAGGAGAGCTATGCTTCAGTAGTAATCGCAGCAAGTAACTTGCTGTCCTTCAGATATTTTGGTCTTCCTTTCCCATTGCTTGTATCACACACAGGTGTGGGATTGTTTACCTTTTGCTAAAATCCTATGCCTTGCATGTTGTTGGTTTCCAGATTTTTAACTTGAGATAATGTGAAATGTCCCTAGCCTCCAGATGTTTAAGACAAGAACTCATTTATAGTGAGTTCTATCGGTCCAAGCATCTTTCTGCTATCAGGATGGGAAGGCAATAGTCTGCAGCCCAGCAGCACTTTCTAATTTTAATAGTCTAATAGCACTTGATAGTGGTATCAAAAGTTAGAACAGATGCCATATTTCTTGTTTCAAGCAGGGGATGCCTTCATCCTGCACAACCCATATTAATTCATAACTGAAAGCTGTGGGAAGTATCAGAACCTCTTGTTGCTCCACTTGCTGCACTACTCTGCGGGGCCTGCTGAGATACCCCCAAGAAAACCTGATGATAATAGTTTTCCTTTTACATAAGTAGCTTGGCTTCCTATTTTTGTCAAGAGAAGAATGAGAGCTAATTTGCATCTCATCAAGTAGCTCTGTTGGAGGGGTGATGAGTTGCGTGTGGTATTCAACAGTTAAAAGTAAGGAAGTGGTAGAAATTATAAGATTATTCTCCATTGGTTACTTCTAGATTTTAACAATCTACTATAAAAATGTCAACAAAGACTCCAACAAAGTTAAATATGATTTGATGTCTACAGAGGTTCAGTTGTGTTCTGTAAAAAGAAGTTAAATGAATACCACTGTTATGCAATTTTAAAATTAGATAGGCAGATTGGAACTTTCAATGGAAAATATAACTAAAAAGTAGTCTGTTTTAAAATCTAATAAAATCAAGAAATTGTAGTATTATTTCAGTGTTCTGAAAACCTCTGTTGCTTTGGCTAGCTAAATTTGATTTTGACCCATTCTGAATTTCTTTTTAAAAATAGTTTTCTTCTGAATCAAGATAGTAAAATTAATAATTCAAAATTTTAACTCCTTGGATGTACTAAAAAGAATGCAAAAGACAAATATACTGTATTCTTGAAGATGGCTGTTAATGTCTGAATTAGCTCCAGAGCTACAAATACAAGGCCCTTGCTTAGAACTCTTGGATGTGTAACAAGATCAACAGAGTCTTTGGTGCAGATTGTAACATAAAATGTATGTTATAGTTGAGGTGGTGCATGAGATTTTAGATATAACTGTAGACCAGAATAATTCATCCATAGATGGGAAGCAACTACTAGTAGAATTTCTATTCACATCTTTTTGGTAACTGGTCAAAGAACCCACTTAGTGGAGTCTTCCCTGAATTCACATGGATTCTCCTATTGCCCACCAAAATTGGAGGGTTTTCCTTTTCTTTCATTTCTGATACTCTGTTTTGGCAACACAACTTCCCCAGGTCCGATTTATGCACCCAGGCACTCTCTCGATATGTGGAACAGGCAGAAAAGCTCCAGCTGACCATTATTCCAGTTTCAATTCTTCCTCAAAATGAATACCTTGCAATTCTCAAAAGTCGCATTCATATAGTGCAACTTAGATTCAGTTACTCTTCCAGTTCTAGTGCAGTTAAGTGGCTATAGTTATGCAAAGCAGGTGAATGGAATAAAAATCACAAAATAGCTATCGTCTTTCATACTCTCTCTTCCTGTTGCAGATCTCAAATTCCTAAAAATTGGTATCATTTTCCTTCCTATTTCGTATAAGAAGTGTATAAATGCTTAAATCAGGTAAAAATTTATTTACATTCATATACAGAGATGAGCTCTGAATTCACACTGCTGTACAGAATTTATATGTTGTAGTAGCACATTAACAATGAAAGAATTGATAACCGACATGAGTGAGCATGATTCCTTGAATTGTTCCCCTTGGCCACTTTCTACCGGGGTGAAATGCTCCCGGTTCGGACCGGATCACCCGATCTGGTAGCGATGGAGGCGGGTGGTTCAGAGAACCGGTAGCAAAAATCCCTGCCCCCCCCCCCCCAGCTGAGCCGCACAATCATCAGAGGCTTTTTTTTACTTTTAAAAGCATTTTTTCTACAACCTCTTTGGCCGAAAAAATGCTTTTAAAAGTTATTAAAAAAGCCTCTGATGATCGCGCGGCTCAGCTGGGATCATCAAAGGCTTTTAAAAGAAAAAAAAACCTTTTTTTCTTTTAAATGCCTCTGACAATCCAAGCTGATTTGCCTGATCGTCAGAGACATTTAAAAGAAAAAAAGTCTCTCCTGATCAGGCAACTCAGCTGGGATCGTCAGAGCCTTTTGAAAGCATTTTTTTACAACCTCTTTGCCGAAGAGGTTGTAGAAAAAATTATTTTAAAAGTTAAAAAAAAAATGGCCATGCCCACCCAGTCACATTACCCTCACCACCACCAAGCCACGCCTACAGAACCGGTAGTAACAAATTTTAGATTTCACCACTGCTTTCTACCCATATCTTTTGCAAATATTTTTGGATTTTCAAGTTACAAACGGCAAATTAAAAGCATGAACTCTAAGAAAATGCCTAGCTGCCTTAAAGATCATAAAATATTGATTGCTATCATGTAATAAAATTCTTCACTGTAGAAGCTTTTCACTTCTATAATTGTTGTTTTTGAATCTTTCCCTATAACGATAGCCGTGAACGAGTTTTGGGAAAAGCACAAATGGCTGCCAACAACTTCCAGAAAGTAACGTAGAGTATTGCAAACGGTGGCTTGCAAAATCTGAGGCTATTGGTTGTAGATTGAAGTCCAAACTGGACCTGCTGACTACCACTCATCGACAGGTGGGCTGTAAGCTGAGATTCTAATTTATGTTCAAAGGGGGGAGGCTGCAGGCAAGGCATCTCAATTACAAGATCTCATGGCAACAAGTATGAGCTGAGTGTCCTCAAAATAGCCACAGGGAGGCTATATAACAAGAAACTCTGTGAGGAAATCATCAGTCCTCCACAGATCTTCACCACGTGTTGTGCTGTCAAAAAACCCCACCAACCTGAAAGGAACAGAAAATCATCTCCGGGTTCATCTTCACCTTTTCTTTGCAAGATTTTTGGAGGAGTTACGCCTTTGGATCTCAAGACATTATTGTAGTTTTGCAACTCACCTTTGTGAGATAGCTCTTCTACTTTCTAAGTCTGCTCATTTTCCTCACCTCGTCTGTCTGTTGGGCTTCCTTTACCCTCTGTGACCATGAAATACTACCACCCAAGCTCACTTCCTAGGTACAGGCGATATCAAAGACACCTCAAGACTGTGCGTTTCCCCAATGACGTTCTCTTCCAGGACCACATTCGACAGGGTGACTTGGAGCAAGTAGGACGTTTCATTCGGGCCAGGAAAGTCTCCTTGGATACTATCTATCCTTCTGGTACGTGGAAGACTGATTGGAGGGTGGCTGAGTAGGAAGCTGTTTGATCCCAGGGAAAAATATGGGTTGAATGTTAGGGTGCATTTTCAGTGTGATTTAAGGAAACAACAGGGAGCTTCCTTCCTGTCTCTCAGTTGCCACATTATTTTAGTAGAATTATTCCAGAAGGGTATAAGCCAAAAATACTATAATTTCTTAATAGTACTCTCACCAACTTATTTCCTTTATGTACATAGTAATTTGCTTCAGTATAGCAAAACAAACAAACAAACAAACAAAGCAGGATGAGCAATAAAATAGAGCACTTGCTTCTCAGAAATACTTTGAACGCTTATGCCCAACTCTTAAGTTTGAAGTAGTTTGATGTCTTTGACGCATTAACTCTGATTATTATCTCAGTGCATGGAAATCTATGCAAGAAAAAATTACAAGAGAAAAGGTGTGAGAAGCATAGAAATTACGACAATTACAGGTTGCAAAATCCCAAGTAAAATTATGGCAGGATGAACTTAATGATTTTTCTGAAAGACATTATTTAGTCTTATCTTCCTAGTTTGCTACATCTCAGATTTTGTTGGGATTGTAACTCCCAGAATTTCCCAATAGATTTTGGCCATGATAGGAGAATCCTAATTCATGTGGAAGGTGCCAAATTGGAGAAAACTGGTTTAGGTTATTTTAGCCCAGCATTGTAAGACTATAGGAGTCTCTTTGGGGATCATTTTGCTTTTAGGGAGACTGCCTGGCCTTCATTAACTCCTTTTGTTAATTAAATAATTCTCAAAGTAGCTTAGAAAACATCCTCAGGAATCTTGATTGAACTTCTACTTCCTTTTTGCCAAAAGTGAACAATCTTAAAAACATCAATGTTTTTATGCATGTTAACTGAACAGTTTGAGTTATCTTTCTTTACTTGAAAGATTTTTCTTGTGCTAAGATAAAAAATGTAGGATTCCCCCTCAGTTTATTGTGCCCTGTCTGTCACAGACTAGAGTTTGATATATCATCTTTTCCAATTAGGAATGGCTGCCATCCATGAAGCTGTGCTTGCTGGGAACCTCGAGTGCGTCAAGCTCTTGATAAAATATGGCGCTGACATAAATCAGACAGATGATGAGGGCTGGACACCTCTGCATATGGCCTGTAGTGATGGCTATGCTGACATTGCAAGGTCAGAGATGCTAGACTGTTTACCTCATTCCCCCTTAGCCAGCTGTGCTACTCTCTCAATAAACAGGAATTATATGGCCAAGGAAAACAAGAAGGGGAAAGTGATTGCACTACTGAATTTCTGGGTAGTGAACTTTGAAGTGACAAGAAATAAATGCCTGCTGGCTTATTCCAAGAGATGGATGAATCCTCTCTTATCTCACAGTGCTCTCATCCTGACACCAGCAGTGCTGATACCGTATTTATTGGCAGATTAACTAACTGTGGTATTGCCAAAATGCCAAGCAAAAAAAAATTTAAATGGAACCCTTATATTTTATTTAAAAGGTGGGTTTTTTTATGGAAACAAAAAAAATTGAGTTACTTCATAACATCATAAAGTACTCTATATCGCTGTAAATATAATGTATAAGAAAAGTTGGTATATGTCAGTTGGACAATGCATGCGGGGAAACTAATTTATTTGATTCCGGCTGCAATTCGATAGCAGAAATAGCTCTAGGCTTTTGTGTACCACTATATTCTCCAGGTGTGAATAGTATAAAGGGGTGAACCTGCCTTAAGGAAATTTGAGAATAGAGATGATTGAAATTGCAAATTCTTATTGCAATTATTAAAAGTGACTAAAGGATATCTAAACCATATTATACAGTGAACTACTTAAATGGACTGAATATTTTTAAACAGAAGTAGGTTAATCCAGATCCTTTCAACCTCTGCTGCATTTCATGACTTTCTCTTTTCTGATCTTCCAGGTACCTCATCTCTCTTGGGGCCCAGTGTGATGCCACCAACAACGAGGGAGATAAGCCATCTGACCTTATTGACCCAGAATACAAGGATCTTGTGGAGCTCTTCCAAGCAGCCCATGTAAACTAAGACAGTATCTCTTAACTTTTTTCCATGTGAAACCCAGTTTCCATGGCAGACAGCATAATCTGTTGTACAAAGGGGGAAACTAGCAAAGTTGCTCCTATGAAGTTGGTAAGGGAGTGTAAGATCTCCTTAAAAAGGCCACACTGTAGCTGCAATAGGTACTATATATGAGACTGACTACTTGGGGATTTCTCAGAGACATGCTTGGGATAGTCCATCCAAAAAGAAATGCAACATTCTTTATTGTGGTTCATTGTCCAATTCAATAGATGACATATACTGGTTCTGATGGTGTGACTATATAGGTAGTTTACATATATGTTTGTGATCTGGATTGGACCGGACACCATGTTTTGTAAGCATGTATCTTCCAGTTCTCATTTTGCAATTATTAATTTTGAATAATGACCTCAGCAACATTTTCCTGAAGAATCCTCACAAAATAACCATGAAAATATCTACCTTCAAAATGACATCTTTATGTACAAATGGATTATTCTAATCTAAAATGTAATGTATAATGTCCTATTTTTAATGTGTTGCCGATTCTAGATTTGCTTTTATACTGTATTTTTTAAGTGATTCCAAAACAGCTTTTTATTTTTTCAATAAAGGAATTCCCAAATCTCGGGGTATTTTTCTTCCTTCTCTTCTCACATTAATGGTAGCCAAGCTTTTGTTGAATCATTTGGTTTTGGTTATGATGCAATAAAACTCTTCTTGTAGAATCAAAGTCCGCATGGGGAGAAGAGCATTTGGATTTGGAATAAGCAAATCCCAGTGTCTGAAGCAACATGGATTGTCTAAAAAGCAAAACAAAAATGAAAATGAAACTTCATCCAAGCTTGAACTGTATGCATTCTACTATAGTTAAACCTCTGAACCTGGCTGTATTATCTGAAAAAAGCATTTTTACATTGCATCCAGTTAACTAAACTTCATTGAAATTATGCTACTTGGATATTTTTATAGCATCAACAATATGCTATAAGAGGTTACCTTTTCAATGGGAGGAGGGTAAATAATGCAAGAAGTCACGTAAAACCTGTATGCAGGGCTCATGATGTAATGTAACAATTTAAGAGAAGGTGGTTGGTTTATACCATTCTAATAGATTTTATATATTCCTTTCTGCAACTTTGAGCATCAGGACTTGGATAACTCTTAAAGCTAATGCATTATATATGCAATATCATCTTATGTAAAGATCTGAGTTCAATTCTCAATAGAGGGTTTGAAGCCCATAGAAAAATATATAACTGCCCATCTCTGAAGAGTCCGAAATAGGATAAAACTGGACATACAGTGCCTGTGTTTTGATGATCAGTGTAACTGAGAACGCCACACTATGTCAAATAGAAAAATTCTTACAACCCACCCATGTGTGAGTGTGTGTGAAAGTTATCTAAAACCCCATAAAGACTAGTGATGGGAGGGGAAATATAGGGGTCAGGTGTGGTAATTCAAATTATTCCTATGTTTTTCCTATGATACACAGTGTCCAAGAATATGCTGTTATTGGTCTTCTTAGTTCTGGTAGATTTCAGATGCTGAAATGTTGATTCTGCAAATACACTTGTTATGGATAAGAGGGCATGCTATATATTATTTTTTTCCAAATAACTTGTTTTAGCTTGGTAATGATTCAGTCCAGAACTAGGCCCAGAAGAAATTAGATATTAGATGAAATTAGACATGACCTACCTTGGAAAACGATGTTTTGTGGCTGGGTGTCCCTCAAAACACACATATTGTGTGGTAAAAACTATTAGTTTATAATTGGGCAGTTTACCTCATTGTGAAGTTAATTGTGTCACGCAAGTCAGCATGTTTTGACAAAACTTAGAGCGGTTAGGCTATCTAAACATAATGAGTACAGCTTTTCTATCTTCAGAATGTTTATTTAGAAGCAATTTTAAATAATAATTTTGATAAATGAAAATGTTTAGTAAGCTTATGAAAGTAGAATTCTCCAAGGTGAAGCTTGTATGTCCTATACAGGTAGTCCTCGATTTACAACAATTCATTTAGTGTCTGTTCAAAGTTACTACGGTGCTGAAAAAAGTGACTTATGACCACTTTTCAATTACAACCTTTACAGCATCCCCATGGTCATGTGATCAAAATTCAAATGCTGGGCAACTGGTTTGTATTTATGACTGTTGCTGTGTCCCAAGGTCATGTGATCACCTTTTGCAACCTTTTGACAAGCAAAGTCAATGGGGAAGCCAGATTCAATTAACAACCGGGTTACTAAGTTATCAACTACAGTGATTTTCTTAACAACCGAGGCAAGAAAGATGGTAAAATGGAACAAAACTCACTTAACAACAAAAATTTTGGGCTCAGTTGTGGTTATAAATCGAGAACTACCTGTACTTATATTTGCTGCTCCTAAGAAAAATAGAAAATTAAGCAAAAACAAGCACCCACCCACCCTCACCTTAGGTAAGTTGTAATTGATATCAATGTTGAACATTATCACAAGTACTTGCCTAGCCTTGCTTATGAATATAAGCATTAGGTTATAGTGTGGCATGTTGCTTGAAGTGATCACAACTTTTCTGTGATGAAGTCTGAAGAGCTTCAAAATAATTAACTGAATCCTCAATGACACGTTTTTCATTTTCCCCCCTGTAAATTCCTTCTAGCCAGTCCCAAAATACTATGCAGAATTATGAGTGAGAATTAAACTTATGAACTGCATTCAGTGGGACATTACAGCCTAAACCCCTGGTGGAGGATGTTCCTTCCTATTATATTATGATTGGTCCCACAGTCAGCCAAGTATTCAGACTGGATTTGGCAGTTTACCTACCTAGCAAATCCTTCCCAAGGATCTAGAATAGGTATATAGTGTTGTTGATGGTGTTAAAGGTATTGTTGCAGGATGCAAGTTGTTCAAGTAAAGCTGCCTTTGTAGTTGACTGACGATGATTTTGTCAATGCCAATGATATTCAAATATTATAATTATAACCAATTCACAAAATGAAGTCACAGCTGCCAGTTTTTTAGCTGATATTGGTCTTCACGCACATCGAAGTTTCCCCAAACCTAGGATGCTGTAGTGTATCAATGAGTATATGTGAGGATCCAGTGTGGCCTTTTGCAATTGACAGATGGAAATTTTGTCAATGCGCAGATTTTCTAAGTGTCATCCAAGATTTGGTATAGTATCCCATGTGCCAATATTCATTGGGGTCACTATATTTATGCCATAATCTTTTGATTTTGATTTTCAGATCTTGATACTTGGCGATCTTCAATTTGTGAAACCACAGCTGGTTCTTTAGCTGATGTTCTTTAGCTGGTGTTGACTTTCATTCACAGAATTATTTCCAAGAACCTAGGATGTTGTAACAAATTGGCACATTATATGAGCAGAATGGTCTTTTGTAATCGATAGATGGAAATTCTGTCAATATGCAGATTTTCTAACTGTTGTCCAAGCCTTTTTGGTACGGCACCCACTAATAATGACTGGGATCATGGCCAGTTTATGTCATAATCTTTCAACTTTAATTTTCAGATTTTGATACTTTGTCATCTCCAATTTGTGAAATCACACTGCCAGGTCTTAAGTTGGTATTAATCTTCATTCTCATTGAGTTCTTCCGAAGAACCTAGGACAGTGATGGGTAACCTTTTTACAGTCGGGTGCCAAAAGCGTGGGGAGCATGGGGGGCGCATGTGTGCCCACACCCATAATTCAATGCGCCCCGCCCCCGCGCCTGCACTCATGACCCCCCCGCTCCCCCTGCTTTTGGCACGCGGTGGCATGGTGGGCCAGGTAGATCCATTTTTTGCCCTCCCCAGGCTCCAGAGGCTTTCTAGGAGCCTAAAGAGGGCGAAAATGGCCTTCCCCACCCCCTGGAGGCCCTCCGGAAGCAGGAAACAGCCCATTTCCTGACTTCCGATGGGCCCAGAAGGCTTGAAAATCAGCTGGCTGGTGTGTGCATGCGAGCTGGAGCTGAGCTAGGGCACCGCTCACATGCCCACAGATATGGCTCCATGTGCCACCTGTGGCACGCGTGCCATAGGTTTGCCATCACGGACCTAGGATGTCATAATTATATGTGTAGATTCAAACAGTGTGGTTTTTTATAATTGACAGATGGAAAATTTGTTAATATGCAGATTTTTAAAGTATTGCCCACACCTTTTTGCTATCGCACCAACCAATAACCAATGGGACTGGTTTATGCCATCTTTCAATTTTGATTTTCAGATTTTGGTGTTTTGTGACTTTCTCCAATTCTTTGTCTTCTATTCTAGTATCTCCTGGCATTGCCACATCAATTATCCACAATTTCTTTTCAATCAGTTAAATCTGATAGGTCGAGATTTTATTAGTTTGTATTTGAAAATCCCAAAATATTTTAATCTGCTCATTTTCAACTATATTTTCAATTATATATTCCCACCAATTTTTCATTATTGGCACATAATTTTTACAGATTTCCAGTGAATCATTTTGGCAACTGTATTGTATTGCTGTTTTTAATCAGTTTGTGCAATCTTTTTGCATGAGTTGAGTATATGACCTGTTTCTTCTGCTTCTTTGCATCATCTGAACCTTGAATCATTTGATTTTTTTTAAAAAAAATCTGGCCTTGATTCCATTAGTTTAAATAGTTTGCTTTTGAGCAGCCAAAATCAAGCATTCAGTCCCTTTTTGAATGTTCCAATTGTAAGCCATTGTCAGATTTTATTTTTATCCACTTTTCTTTTGATCTTTTGTAGAAATTGGCCATGTAATGCTTTTCCTTACCGGCATTCTATTTGGGTTTTTATTACATTTTCTTCAATATTCATGTTATGTTTCCTGTATATTTAATAAATTGTGATTTTTATCTTATATCAGTGCTTCTTCTTGGTTGCCTTTTACATAATCAGCCAAGGCACTCTATTTTTTCTTCAACTTTGACTTGAAATAAACCTTTGCCTCCATTTCTGCAGGGCAAGTATAAACTATTAATTTCACTATAGGAATCTAACGCATAGCGAATAGTCATAAGTTTTCTTGTTTTTTGGTCCAAACTGTCCAATTCGGCTTGTGTTCAGTTAAATAATTCCTGTCATGTATCATATTGCAGGTACGGCCAGGGTACTGATGGCTTTGATGGTGTTTCCACTGTTCAAATTTATTTTTAGCAACTTTCTCACTATTACTACTATTATTATTATTATAATATACATATATATGTGTGTGTGTGTGTGTGTATGTCTTTGGTTATTCGGGTTTTCTCCCGCATAAAATTGGAAGTGTCTTTGCAACGTTTCAACGAAGTCTCATTCGTCATCTTCCAGGAGCTCCTGGAAGCACGAAGCCGAGAACACCAGCCTGAAGATGACGAATGACATTTCGTCGAAACGTTGCCAAGACACTTCCAATTTTACACGGGAAAAAACCCGAATAACCAAAGACCTACATACAAACACCCGCGAAAACCTCAGAAAACACACACA
>WNWU01000040.1:502736-532654 GCA_012654045.1 Ptyas mucosa | reverse complement strand
GGTGAGTAATTGTGGTGGGTGGGGGTATGTTTGGGGATTGTTATGAGTGTGTTGGACCTGGTCTTTGGGTGTCAAGTGAATTTCATTGTATGGGTATACTGTGTATACAGGTACAATGACAATAAAGTTATTATTATAACTCAAGGCAGTAAACATACCTAAAACTCCCGACTCCTATTTTCCTCAACACAACCTTGAGTTGTGCTGAAAGAGTTACATACATATGGACACTCACTTCTCATCCTCCTGATACCTTGGTCAGCACTAAGGTTGATCGCCTACTCAGAAATCCAACCGAAGCCAGGAGCGAACTACGTTTATATCGCACCTGCCCTGCACCCACAAACTCCTCTAGGGACAAGCTGAAAAGAGGAGACACCTTCACACATGGAAGGCTTCCTTATTCCAAATGGCCCTAGTGAATTGATCCGCCTTGTGGGTTTATGTCTGTGCAAGTCCCGCTCCCCCCCACCCCCCCCCCCCCCCCCCCCCCCCCCCTTCCCCCTGGGCCCCCTCCTAGGTGCTCCTTAAGCCAAAGCGCCCCCCCACCCCACCCCGCGAGCTCCCTCCTTCCCCAACGACTCCCCATTTCAAGATCCGCTCTCTTTCCCCGGAGCTTGCCTCGGACTCCCGTTTCCATGGCTACCCTTCCCCGCGCCCTGCCCCGCCGCTCCGTTTCCATGGAAATTCTCTCCCGCGGCTACGCGGGGCAGGGGCTCTCCGGACCCACTCGCCCTCAGTGCGCAGGCGCAGCTCCGGCCTAGGCGCTCTCTTCCGCCCGGGCCTGGCAGCAGCGAGCGGAGTCAGGGCCGGGATCTCCCCGGGCCCAGGTGAAGAAGGAGTTGGGAGGGGGGGACAAAAAAAAGGGGGGGGGAGGAAAAGGCAAGGGAGGCGCTCTGGCCGCCTTGTCCTCGGTGCCGACCCGGCTGCAGTGCTGAACTGACCCCCGCACAGGTACTCGCTTGTGAGTCAGTGGGCCTAGCGCCGGGCCAGCTCCAGATCGGGCTGGCAGTTCGTAGTAGGCGGCGCGGGGAGAAGAAGAAAGTCGGGCTCCAGAGTTTCCTTTCTCTTCTCTTCTGGGCAGTGGCTGGCATCCCATTTCCAAGGCTAGATCTTTTCTCTGGGGGTCCGGTCGGCGAAGCTAAGGATGCAGAGATGAGAGAGCAGCAGAACTCTTGCATGGGAAGAGTATTGGGATGATTATTATGGGGGACCTGGGAGTTTTGGGGGCTTTGCACGATTAGGGGTTTGGGTGATAGTGTAATACTATCAGTGTGATCAAACAATGGCTGACATGGCCCTCTTGGTCTGTAAAGCAAAGCAATTCCTGAAATCCAGCCTGCTTTAGGATGACAGGGCTGAGCACGGATTTTATCCCTGCTCAGTTACTAAAGTAATTTGCTCCCTCATGTGTAGCTAATGGGACACCATCCTTAGTCAGCTCAGCCTTTGTTCTAGCCTTTGTCTTTTTTTTTTTCTTTTAGTGTCACCAACCTATCCTTTCAATACCTGGGCCAGGGTTGGGCAAGAGGCAGCCATGACAAGGTGAGAAAGATGAAAATTGAATTTGTACTGGGTACCGAATACGTTGGTAGAATATATTATGACTTCTTTAGGACTTTTGGTCAGCTGTTCTTTCTTGGTGAAGGCGGGCAAATGGTTGAGCTAGAGGTGTTCTCTGTGTAAGTTATCTGATGATGATGGATAATTGTTTGAATCTTGGATTGATTATTAACTTGGATTTGGAAATCCTATATTCCCACAGCGCATTGAAAATGGGAAAGCGACATGTAACCGACACAAGTCAAGAAAATAATGTGTTGCTTATACTGGTATTTTTTTTCTTTGAAAAGACCTGAGTGGTCTTAACTTTTGGAACCTAACACTTGAATTACAATTCCTAGCAATCCAGACCATTGGCCATAGGGACTGAGGGGAATTGTAGTCAGATTTGGGGAAAAGTGGCTGAAGTTAACAATGTCCTGCTTTTTAAATTTTGCCAGAGATCAGAATTTTGTCACCTATCTCCTTTTTTTCTAGCTCCCCTGTTTCCAGAGTAGTTTACAATGGCAAGAGAAACAGCAGTCCTCGCTCCCCAAGCAACAGCAGTGAGATCTTCACTCCTGCACATGAGGAGAATGTGCGCTTCATCTATGAAGGTGCAGAGTGGAAAGCATTTCCTGCATTTCCGTTAGATCATGGCATATTATGCCGCCTTCTATCATGTATATTACTTATGTACCACATACCATTTAAAAAGTATAGGTGTCATTTTTCCCTATACCTATTTTTTTTTAAACATAGGCATGAGTAAGTGGAGATAAATTACTGAAAATGAGAGTCTTTAAAAGTCAAAACATTTATACATATTTGGGATTGACAGACCAACATTGTAAGTTCTGTATAGTGGGTCCTCTGATTGCAAACAGTATGCTTTCTTTGTTTTTTAAACATTTCTTGTAGCACAGGATCACTGTTAGAGTTTAGGTGGCTGATTCAGTCAGAATGAGCTTCCTTAGTCTGCATATGAAATATTTTCCTTTCTTAATATTCTCCTTTTCTGCAGCATGGCAATCTGTGGAGCGGGATCTCCGCAGTCAAATGGCAGGTGGTGAACGGGTTCTTGTAGAGGAATATGTGGAGAAGGTACCAAATCCCAGTTTGAAGGGTGAGTTTCATACTGTCAGATACTTTCTTTTTCAATGACAAACTTATTGACATCCAGTGTAAATTACATATTGTTTTATGTGAGTATGCATTTGAAGATAATTCAGAAGTTTCAATGTGTTCTTCAGATTTGTTGCTTATAATATTCTGTATATTTTCAGTACTTTGTCATATTAATTGACTTCTATTTACCAGGTTTAATTTTGTGTGTTCTAGTTGTCTTTCAAATGTCCAGATAGTCCAGAGTCATGATACTTTGGCATCTATTTTTTTCACTTTCAGTTGCCCCCTTTTCTTCCATGAAATTGCATTAGCATCAGTAGTGAGGCACATTAACAAATGACTACATAAAACAACATATCTTATATAATTGGTCCTAGACTTTGACATTTCCTTCTATCTTAACTTTGGACTTTGGCACATGGTGAAAAGTGCCACACGATGAAATTAATTTGTCTGTTGCTGGTCATTGATCATAGTTTCATATTACAGAATCTAGTATCTGGTCTTACTAGTAGCTGGTTGGGTGTCTTAGTAATAGAATGGTGGAATAGAAGTGTTTTTTAAAAATAAATTACGTTTGGGGGAACACTTCTGTGCAAATATGCTTATATAAAAATTGGAGATTCTTTAGGATCTTAAAATCAATTTATTAAATACAAGATATTGGTATTTCTTTTTCTAGCAATAAATAGGCTGTTATATGCAAATGTGTGAGCCTCCTAGACAAAATATACTTTTTACAGAATTTGGAGATTGCCAGTTTTCCTTTCCTTTTGACAAGGTCCTGCTATCTTCCATTAAAATTGTATTCATGTATTGTGGTGGCTTTCAATATTTTTCACCATGAGCAAAATACTGCACAAAGTTTCCAGATGAATAGAGAGAACTCTGTTTAAAAATATACGCTATAATAGCATAGTGTCTCTTGTTAGGTCAAGAAAATTCTACCTAGGAATCATAATCTAAACTGTGCAACTAGAAAATCTCTAACATAAAAGGGAGTAAGATTAAATGCATTGTCTTTCAAATGCATATTTGAATTTATGCAATCATCAAATTAATAGTTAGAATTAATGGCTATTAATCATAAGCAAGAACAAATAACTGTACCTGTCTTGGAGGTTTTAGTTTAAACTCCTGTAGACTTGATAGAAAGTTAGACTTGATGGCCAAACTAGTATTATCTAATATCCCAGTAGTATGATTCTAGTCCAACATTTTATTTATAGTAATGATCAAATGAACACACTTAGAAAATTCAGAGGAAAAGGATCAAGAATGGTATTTTTCTATATATATATAAACTTTTACTGGCTCTGAACATTCTTTGTTTTTGCTTATGATTAATAGCCTTTAATTCTCTATGAATTTGATGATTGCATACATTCAAATATGCATTTGAAAGACACTGCATTTAACCTTGCTCAGTTTTATGTTAGAGTTTTTCTAGTTGCACGCTTTAGATTATGATTCCTAGATAGAATTTTCAACTCTTTAGATATATAGTTGGTTGCATTGTTGTGAAGATAGCTATGGATTCTTATACTGAATAGAACATATAGCGGAGCATGCAAATATTTTAATTAGATGTCTCAGTTATCTATAGCCCAAATTAAAAGTTAAAGTATTATTAATTAGGTGATGGTGTGGAATCTACCGTAGCAATTTTCTTGTTGCTAAAGTCACTAGGAATGTTGAAGAAAATAACATGGGGAATCTGGAATTTTATCCTAATTTTTTTTCCTTTATTTTTTTGACAGCATTCAAACCTGTTGACTTGAGTGACCTAAAGCGACGGAACACACAGGACTCTAAGAAATCCTAAAGTGGCTTGGGCTGGCCCAGCCCCAGTGCTGGCATGTGGCCATTGGTACATGAATTTGATAACTTTGTGTTGGTTTCCTCCTTAGGTCTGGATTGTGCCTGGGGCTGGCTCTGAATTTCCTAGGAAGGATTGGCTTTCTGCCTCTTCTTCTCAGCATTCCCTGGCCTGGGCTGCCTGTCTTCATTCTAGAATTGAGCCTAGGAGTTCCTTTTCCTTAGTAAATGACATTTTAATCTGACGATAGCCAAGTGACTGGCACGTGTCCTGTCTGTCTACATGTGAAATCAGACAGAAGCATTGGGAACCACCAGACCTAGACTCTCCCTAAAGTCCTCTCAAAACCCAGCTCTTCTTAGGGAAAAGCTGAGAGGCTGATGGGAAAGAAGTAGCAGTGGTTATGTAGTCTATTCTGCCAATACAAACCAGGAGATTTTAGACTGCTAATACTTGAGCTTTTGGTCTGAAGAATGGAACAGTATTGCTCTGCCCGTTGGTACAGTGATGATGATGAAGAACTGAAAAATAGAAGCGTCAAGCCCAGGACAGTTTCCCAAGTGCAAACTTTTTGAGATTCAACTGTATCTGGATAAATCTGACTGGCCTCCCTTACCACGTGCTGAAAAGATGCACCAGATTCTGTGGTTTTTACACCTTGACTAGCAGCCCCAGCCAGGGGGGAGGTGGCATTTCTGAGCTAGCCCCAGAGCCCAGCCCCCGTGCCCCAGCAGGGCTGGGGACAGCCTTCGTGTGTGCTGTTCACTAGCAAGTGGCAGAAGTACCCATGCTTGTGTCTAGCCCAGGCATTGGTGTTGGGGACCCTACCTAAAATAGGTAGGCAAGGGCATGGTGGCTGTTTCTTTCCCTTTGTTATGTCCCCCTTTGAATTGTGTCTGTCTTTAAGGGGTGTTGTAAATAAAACTGGTTAGTCATTTTGACCTTCTGCTGTGTGACCTTATCTTACAATCTAGTTGCATTCTTATAGTGGAAGTCACTTAGTTATCTACTACTATGTTCTTTTCTATAGCCAATAATTAGCCTCTCTTGACCTAGTATTGCCTTTCCTGGAAAAAGGTGAATATCTTTATTTTTTTTCCTAGTTATTGTAGTGATAATATTTCGATTAGTCTTCCTGATCATTATTTTGTGTTGGCCCTGGCTAGTGGCAAACGAAGTGACTATTAGCTTATTCTTTAGCTAGCCAGCTCACCCTAGCCTTGTTTGTTGCATCTTTGGTTCTGATGTGGCATACCCCTGAAAGAATATTAAGCATCTTTGCTCAAACCTCCATAGCTTTGGATAAAGGAACCCAGCAAATACCTGTTTTGCAGGAAGAGTCTTCAGAAGTGTTTCCTGATGCTTCCAAAGTGGAAGGAACTTCATTCTGTTCTGTTCATTGCCTGTTTTGCATACCTGAGGATAGTGTTTGTATCCTGAAGTGAAAAAAGTGAGGTTATTGAGAATCAAATGCTTATAGGTGCTAATGTGAGGCAAAGGCTCTTACACAGAGAATATATTATTTCAGCAATGGGGTATTTCGTGCCCTTTGAATATAAAGAGTTTAGTACAGGTAGTTTTTGTTTAATAATAGCAATTGGGACTGGCAGTTCTGTCAAACAATGTGGTCATAAAGGGTGACATCACGTGACTGCACCAATTTATGACAGAGGTTGTGACAGTTCAGGTTGCTGTCATTAACAAATTCTGCATGGCCATTAATTGCAGGGTCACATGATTGGCATTTTTGACTGCCTGACGGCTTCCCCATTGACTTTACTTGTCAGAATCTGGCAGTGAAGGTTACAAATGGTGATCACAGGACTATGGGACACTGCGACCATCATAATTGTGAGCTGGGTGTCAGATGCTTGAACCACCATGACGTGACTGCAGGGATGCTACAGCGGCTGCAACTACGAGGACCAGGCATCTCATTCAATGCTGTGGTAACTTTGAAGGGTCGTCAAACAAGGGATCATTAAGCAAGGACTACCCATATCGTACTAGCTGAGTGTTCAAATTGAGTGATCCTAGCTGACATCTTAAAGGAATGAATTGTGTACAAATACTGTGGATTAAAATCATACATGCTCTGCAGAGAAATGGTGCAAACACATGCATAAGTTTTTGAGAGGATATTTTTTTAAAGCCTTGACAGTTACAAGTCAATATATTATTGTCCTACATGGAAGAGTGTACAACCTCAGTTCAGGGGACTTTTTTGTTTTACTGATAATAGTAAATTTTTTCCTTCATCCCTAAACGGAATCAGATTACTAGAATAAGCTGGAACTCTCTGAACTTGTTTACTATAGTGTAGACTTCTTCTGCTCGCTTCATTTTTCTGTCGGTATCTTCCTAGGAAGTTCGACATTTTATTTGGTTTACTAAGCCTTTTATGTTTGCTTTAGTTGGGCAATAATTGCTTTAGTCAAATAACAATATAATAGGATGGATGAGAAACCCGAATATACTGTATTTCAGCAAGCAATAAATCTTGCATATAAAAGCAGCAGGAAGAATGCGATGCAGACATTTTAAAACATGAATTTTGGATCATTAGATGAACATTTTTCATCTGATCTCAATAGTAAATATAATCTCAATAGGCGCTTGAAATTGGTAGTAATGGCTTTCCACTACTGGGGAGAGTATTATGTGGTGATTGCCACGTGCCTTCTTCCATCTCTCTTCAAAGATCCTTTAGACAGGATAGTTGGCAATAGGGGCATTGGTGGAACAAGAGAGCCGCTCAGCAGACTTCCAGAATGATCTTCATATGCCCCCCTTCCCTTCAAGGGAGTCCTTTCCCAGGACATCATGTAATTAATTATCTGAAGTAAAATGTACATCTTACATTGAATCCAAACAGTGAATGTTCCAAGATTAGACCTGCTTGTATTATGCTATATCATACTGTACCTCTCATTTGAATAATTTTATGTGTGGAGTAGATTAGAATGGTGCAATGTTTTGGAACATTCTTCAAAGTTTAGGTTAAATCACAATGGTGAAAAATCTAAAATTACACCAAAAAAGCTCTTGATTTTTCATCATAAGTGTTAGTTACATGAATGGGTTCTGAATCTCTCAGTCTGATGAGCAAGGTGGAATTTAACCAAGGACTGTTGAATTCTATGAACATACCCATACTATTTGCATTTTAAAAAACACTTAATGTTCAGAAGTAGTTGTACAACAGAGAAGGAAGACTGTGCCTCAAAGTACTACAAACAATAGATACCGTATTTAAAAGCATTGGTCCATGGAAGGAATCTAGATTGAAGATTTTCAAAGATTATGGTTACTTAGGAAGTTCTAATGTTTGCTTTCTGGACATCGAATTCTGTACTTTTTAACTGCTTGATTGATCTTTGCTTTTATGATTTTTTTAAAAAATGACGTTCCCTTTCCTCCCTAACAAAAATGGTCAGATTCTTACATGGAATGACTTGATTCTGGATTACAGATCACAATCTGACTAGAAATGCAGACAATTCAGTGTGCCTTTACTAGGACAACAGTTTTTAAGAAGAGTCATATTTTCAGTGACTGAACAATGTTGGCCCTGCCCAATTGATTTATTTTCACATAAGCCCACATATCAGCAATGAACTCTTGAACACTTTCTCCTTCAGAATATTTAGGCTTTCTCTTTCATTTAAGCATCTTGAATGTTCATTAACTTTTCTCAGAACCTTAACTCCTGTATGTGAATGAGCCAGTGAGATGCATAATAAAGCTCCAACACTTTCTCTTTTTTCCTGTTTATACTGTGTTAGAGGAATGAGAGCCCTTAGTCTTTATAAACACTTAGTGTACTTCCAGACAAGCATCTTTAGCAATCTCAGGCTACAAGTGAAATTGCAAGTAATTTCCCACATCTCACTGTTGCAGAACTTTTGTTTCATATGCTTTCAACCATTACCCATTATTACATAGCTGTAAGGCTAGTGAAGGTATGTCCATCTATCTCCCTGTATTTAATTAAATTTCTACTAAGGCTAAGATTACATACATTTGGGAATTTAAAATATAAGAAAGATATATCTGCAAATTTGCAGATAAGGAAAATGTTACTAGGCAGTGATGAAAGTCCACTTGAGTTTTTAAATAATATTTTAATTACCGTAGCATTTTGATACTCAAATACCAGATCTCCGCTTTTCGCCATGCCCTCAAACTTTTCTATTCCATCAAGCTGGGCTGGCGTAAAGACCCCCCCCCCTTTAGATATTTTAATTGTAAATGAATTTTAGTCGGGATGTTTTTAAATTTTGGGCCAAAGTTTTGTTTAATTGTTTTAAAAATTTAAATTTTGTATTGGGATGTTTTTTATTCTTGGCTGTGCACCGCCCTGAGTCCAGCTGGAGAAGGGCGGTATAAAAATTCAATAAAATATATATATAAATAAATAAATAAATGTAAGGGTTGTCTTTAAGTGTAGAAAATTAAAGTAGAGGGAGGAAGTTTTGTATAGTGGTTAAGGCATCAGAATAGAAACTGAGAGACTTGAGTTCCAGTCTGCCTTAGGCTAGAGGCCAATTGGGCGACCTAAAGCCAGTCACTCTCAAGGATAGTAGCCTCTGACCTTTCGGGCATCAGAGACCGGTTCTGTGGAGAGAGTTTTTTCCGTGGACAGAAGGGGGTGTGGCTTCATGTGCTGCACTCTGTGGACAGGGCTTCACTTGTTTGTACGGCCCAGCTTCTTGCATGCCATGGACTGGTGGTGGTGCACAGACCGGAGGACCCCTGCTCTAGGAAGCAGGAAATGGGAAACCACTTCCAAAACTTAACAAAGAAAATTGCAGGGACTGAAGGAAAAAAAATCTTAGGGAATTAAAAAAAAAAAGAGGAAAAAACTGCAAAGGAAAAAAAAATCAGTCTGCAGTCCACTCTGTACATTCATGGCCCACATAAATATAAAAATAAAATTAGGGTAGAGCAGATACACAAAGCTAGCCCACCTTATTTTGTAACACACACCAAAAAGATAATGCCTATGGCTATTGTGAGAAAGGGGATTGAACAAAATTTCAGAAGCTATGCTATGCATGTTTCCTGTGTTTTAAATATAACAAGTCAAAGTGAGCAAGAATGAAACCTGACAGTGGTTGATTGAACTTTATCTGCATCTTTATGTTTCAGCAATGGGAAATCATCCAACTCAAGCTGATTACAAGTGATTTTTATTTCAAAGTATTTTACAAATTTATCCCAGAAGGCCACAAGTGGGCCACTTCCATTAGAGTTACTAACACGTGGAACTATTGATCGCTGGCATTTTAATAGCACATGAGACTGATTCTACCTCTGAGTCTGAACTGTTGGAAGAAATGTCCATCTGGGTTCAGTTCCAAGTGAGGAGAAAGACACTGGAAACATGGAAGCTGTTTGGAAAAATGGTTTAATGGTGGACAGGACCACATAGTTTGAGGTCCTGGGCAAAATGAGCACATTGGAGCTTCCTGTTCCTGTGAAAGAAATGTATTTTGATTGGTTGTCAGATTCTCACGGGGCCATCCAGAGGTAACTTTGTAGGTTGTCTTGAGTCCCAGGCTTGGCTGAATCTTGCTGGGTGATGTAATCTTCCCAGGTGCCATGTGGTGAGATGGGTAGAGGGCTAATTCTATTATGTCCTGAGGGTGAAGGTCTTTTGTGTTGTAGATAAGCTGGCCCAGCCTTTTGTCCTGTAGATAGTGTGGCCCAGTCTTTCTGGGGCTATTAACAAAGGTGGGGGCTGCTTTACAAGAGCATGTATCTTCTCATCCAGGGAGGTACAATATTCTGCCTTTAAATATTTCCTATAATATTTCATTCTAGGAGAAGGGTGGGTGCTAACTTCCTACAGAACAAAAATAAGTTCAGCTTTCATATGGGGCATTATATACCTACCAGGTCTTCCCTAATAGGTAGTGTTCCAATTTAAGCCAAAGTAAAGTCTCCTTTATGGAGTGTATAAAATCTTACAGAAATATAATAGGAAAGGAGACTAGGGAGAAAGAGTGATTGTGCTTTAAAAGGATATATTAAAAATGTTGGTCTATGATTTTGCATATCTAGATCCCAAATTTTCTACTTTAGTTCAGCCAAAATTTTATTAAGCCCCAAAGCAGATCGTGCAGAAGGTAATACTGCAATATTCCAAATATTCATTAGTCTTTGGTTGGAAGGGAACCTACTCAGCAAGGTGAGAACTAAGGTAGTTCCCCACTAGACTGGCTTCAGCCAATGAAAAAGTTTTAATTGGGCCCCTGTGATTTTCAACAATTTGGCTTGGATTGTTTCAAAACCTGAATGCCTCTTATTAATACACAAATGAGCACCGTATGGCATCAACTTTGGCTTTAAACAGTTTAAGAAAACCGATGAGACATAATCGTTTCCAAATTGATCTGCAAGTTGCAAGGGATAATTTTGAGGTTCTGCTAGAAGTTGTCTTGTTTGAGTGGACCAGCAGGTTAAAAGACTGAACATAAAGACAGATATTTAAAGCCACTTATCTCCATGAGTTTGCTGTTAATTGTCCTTCTAACTGCGAACTTAAAGCATTTCCTGGAGAATACAGTAGCAGTACTTTTGTTTTGGAGTAATTTATTTTGAGGTGTTGCCTACAGCAGTAAAATGATAGAGTTTCAAGTCATCTTCAAAGGCTTACTTGGGTTACAGATTGGCTGGCAGCATCATCAGCATCAAGGAGAAAGGAGATGGGATGATGGGCATGGAAGGAAGGATGGAATTCTGATTTAGCAGACATTTCAATATTGTTAATGTAAATGTTGAATAATAGTGTGGGGAGGATACAGTTTTGTTTTAAAAGGGCTTCAGTTAAGTCATCAAGAAATATTACCCTTTTTTTACTTGAGTGGTTGTGCCTTGGTGTAATAGCATTATTAGCCTAAGAAGACAACTGCCTAGTGTTGTAATGATTAATTTCCTCCAGAGTCGTTCTCACAGGTGGATTCAGATAAATAGATACCGGTATTGGCAGATCATATTTTGCATTCTTACAGCAAGCTTTTGAGGATTGAATTATAATTCCCTTTGAGAGAGAGAATTAACAAATCTTTTTCATCCAAAGACTTAACAGTTTTTTATCTGAATTTCCACAAGCGTTATGATAGAGTTCTTTATCTATGTAGAATTGGATTTTGTCTATTTTCCTCTGGTTGCATTCTAGCCATAATAGGCTAAGCTTCATTACTTTTATCTCCAATGTATCAAGCAGCTAATCTGGCTCTGCTAGGCAGCCAGTCTCAATTGCATGCATGACCCACAGTATCGCAAGATCTTTGACAGGAAAACCAGTCATACACATTTCATTGGCTTCTGGTGGTGGGTTATTTAATAAGTCTCCCACTCCTGCAGAAATAAAAAGAACATTAATCTTAGCAGATAACATTAATCCTGAGATGACAGGGAAATGTTCATTACTGTCATCATCTTTAACAACTAACAAACCACATCCAGAGTATGTGACATTTTGGGATGGTTCCATGATCAGCATGCTATCCAAAAAATCAGAGACATACCAGTGGGTATGCTGAGCCATGTGCATGGTTGTCCCTTAAAATCACCAATCTGAGGCTCTTCAACATCAAGTCCAAAATCACATATGCTAGCTCAGGTAAGAAGACTATTTTGCATCAGAGGGAGCGATATACCTGCAGAATCCTAAACATGTCCCAAATGCAAAGGTTCAAAATCAGTATTCTGGTGCACTGGAAACCTGAGAGAAAGATGAAGTTCTTATTGATCATTGCAACCTTCCTCCCCCACATCCTTCAATCTTTGTCAATGTAATATAGAATATACCAGGCAGGATAGTGACTAAAATGCAGCTCCCTTGCCATCTCTGTCCCAATGGTCCCCTCATCCAAATTTAGATCATGGATGAGAGAGTTCTAATTCTGGACTTCCTGGGGTTTAGCAGCAGCAGGACAAGGTCAAATTAATAAAGCACACAGGGAGAAAATGGAACAGAAAAGGGCAGAAGGTCTAAAGTGTCTGATCTCAGCTGGTATGTTAATAGCAAAATGCATATTTTCACAGAGTGTGTTCTGAGGAAAAAAAACATAAAAACACACAAGTGCTGTGCTACTGTGCATTCCAACGTTCTGGATTGTTCTGAGCCCCAAAAGGTATGTTTTGCACAAACTTACATCCTACCATTATCTTGCTGAAGGGCACAGGAAGTACACATAAAATTGTGCTGAAGGTTGACCAATTAATTGGCCACTTCCCAGTTATTTTTTTAAATAGCCAGATAGCTCAGTTAGCCTGATGGATGCCTAGAGAGGTACTCACAGACAATAGATTAGTCACTCCATTTATTGAGAAGAGATTTAGCCCCCACCCCACCCCCATACTGTCTCAGCATGCATGCATGGAGGTCAGCCTAATTGTTCTAGTAGACTTTGCAAGGAGTGTTTTCTACATGATGTGATAGCACAATCCTGTGAGGGAGCATAAAATGCCTTCTTGGTATATGGGGCAATGGAGGGAGTGTAGGATTTAAAGGCTACCTCTATTAATATACTCAGATCTGTTTTCCTCCTTTGACCCTGAGGGCTTAAAGCCATCTAAAGTTAAACTTGCTAGAGATGTTATTCCTCTTTTTACTTTGCCAAGACTAAACCCAGTTACCTCTGAATCTTTAAAAGCCTTCCCAGTTTCCCAATATGAACTGCATAGTTTGACTATTTTCTCCCATGAATTTTAGCAATCTAAATTTTTATAATGCACTGATTTTCAATCTTGACAAAACAATTATTCTTAAGTGAAAAGTTTTTTTAAAAAAATACTTTGTACACTAGAGATTTTTACTCAGGTGACAAATATTTCTGCAGTTTTATTTTGCATGCTGCATTGTTGATAATATTAATCAGTTGACTTGATATCCTGTCTTGTTACAGGAAATACTTGTTTTTAAAAAGTGTGTCCTTTTTTCTTTTAAAGGATGTGGGAAATGGAAATGGAAAAAAATATTTAAAAAAATAAAATTAAGAAAATAAACAAATGCTACTGAAAAAGGAAGTAAGTTATTCAAACAAGAAGGAGTAGACTTGTTTGACATATGGTTAGGAATCTAAAAGGTGGTGTGTTTTTTTTTCCGTCTCCATAGTTGTTACCATGGATTAAGCTCTTTTTTAGTTTTATAACGCGCCTTTCCACCATGAGTCTAGGGCAGAATAGGTAGCACTTCCTTTTCCGATATTTCTCCAAAAGTGCAACTCGGTGAGGCAGGCTGCGCTGATTCCCATAGTCATCCAGTGAACTTCCATGACTGGGAGCGAACTGGATACAGGTCTCCCTGTTCTTAATTCAGCATATTTAACCACTAGGTAAAGGTAAAGTTTTCCTTGTCAGTCGTGTTCAACTCTAGGGCACAATGCTCATCTCTGTTTCCTGGCCGAGGGACCCAACGTTATCTGAAGACAATTTTCATGGTCATGTTGCCAGCATGGCTATACACCAAAGGTGCACAGAACACTTACCATTCCACCAAAGTGATACCTATTAATCTACTTGTATTTGCAGGCTTTCAAACTGCTAGGTTGGCAGGAACTGGGGTGAGTAATGGGAGGTCACCCTGTTACACGGAGCTCGGGTCTCAAATCTGGGCTGTCATCTCTCCAGCTGACAGGCTCAGTGTCTTTAACTGCTGAGCCATCATGCCCCGATTTAACCACTATACTGCATTATATTGTCTCTCTTGATGACGAACAGAATATATTATCAACTCAAATGTAACATTTGTGCTCTCCTAACAAAAACATATACTATAATATGTTCTTAGAACTGTCCTTTCTACGAGAGAACTTGAAAGTGAGCACTATTTTTAAATGGATTCAGGAAGTGATACAGCTTAATGATTTTCTTCCAGATAAACTGGTGCAACAAGACTATTAAATTTCCAAGCTTTGACTCCTAAAACATCTCTGACTGAAAAATTAACATAACTCTGCGAGGGGAAAGCTTAACATGCTAACTGTTTAGTGATACAAGAATGTCAACAAGCATATTTCCAGGGTGATCTAATACACATGATTAGATCTTTCAACAGCAAAGGGTAGGATACACACAGTGGACTCCCTTAAGGATTGGTGTTTTCCAGTATCTTCATCAATATTCTGAAGTTTGGAATGAACACTGAGGTGGCTACGTTTCTTAATATGGCACCAAACTGTTTAAACTTTAAAGGGTTAAAACAAATAACAAAGAACTTTTATTGTGGGCTTTCAAAAGGTATTTGATTGAACTCTGCAGGAGCAGCAGTCTGGACTATGTAATTCTATTTTGATCTAGCAAGCTTATTTTAAATCAAAGTTCCAAAATAAGATGGGCTGGAGATGCCCCTGTTGATAGGATAGTCCCTTTCTGAAGGGTGCCTTTTTTCGAAGCCATATTTTAAATCAATTCTAGTGGAATAGCTGAATCCAAAGGGTGGAATGCTTCTTTTAGACATCACTTTGACTCTACCTTCTGCTTTAATAGCTCCTGATGCCACCACTACCTTCCAAAGTGTGCCAATGTACACTTGTGTGTCTTTTCAGGGAGGACTTTTACAACCTGTGCTTTGGGGTTGTGATGAAAAAGTTAAAAAATGGAAATAAATACATACATACATACATACATAAAAATAATAAATAAAAGGGCCCCATTTTTGGCCACATAACATGAAAGAATGGAACTATAGGTTCAGCTCTTCTCTCCCCTTCCTCTTGAACAATGGTACACAACAGAGCAATTTTTTTTTAAAAAAAGTGTTAAATATAGTCACATTTTGCCATTAAAAATCAAAATAGGAACGGTCAATATTGGCAAATATAAAAGACGTAGCTGTTCAGCAACTTATAAGAAAACTAGAAAAGCAAAAATGGCACCAGCATAGGACAAGATGGAGCTGGTTTGCTACAAAACGATCATTTCCACCAGAACTTCAGAAGAGATGGACAGAAATACTGTAACTTCAACGCACACAGCCTGAAAGGATGGATGCAAACTGAGGTTTAAATACCCATTTCTATATTTTTTACAGAGAAATAAAAACAAGTAGCACCCCACAAAAAAGAATTTATTTCAAAATTCTCGCTAAACATTTTTACTGATTGCTGCTCTTAAAACAGGCTTTCCCTCTGCTATAATACATCTGCACTTCTCAGTTTCCTGGCAATTCTAGCAGTTTATCAGAGACTGAGGAGATGGTTCCCCCTCTGGTTCTCCAGCCTTTGCACAGCATTGTCTGCTTCTTGTCCAATTTCCCCTTTGTTTTAAAAGCCTCCATGGTTTTGATATCAATTATTAAATTGTACGTGTTATGTGTGTGTCTGGACTATGTATGCCTCCATGACAGTGAGTATCTCTCCCTGATGAGTCAAAAGATGTGGATTCTGTGTGCATTGAGGTATTAGGCCTGTCCATTGGCGAGAAGGGTAAGCTCACAACAGCCATTAAGCAGCAATCATACACGGGAGAAATCTAATTTTCTCAACAGAAACATTTTGTGGCCCAAATAATATTAAAATACAGTGTGCTTACAACTGGTTTGGGAACAGAGGTACAATCAGATCTTTGGGAACAATGGAGTCATTTGTATCCTCAAAATAGTACAAAGTTGTTCAGTATTTTAAATGATTTAAGTACTGTGAAGAAACCCATAATAATAAAAATAAAACGAGAATTGTAGTTTCTATTTAATTACGTATGTGGAAAATTTACAGAGAAGCAAATACATGCCTGGGTGGTTAGTGGAATACTTAGTTGTAATGAATTATCAGAAAAATCATGTTCCTTTAATTAGGAAGAGTTAAGTGTAGTATTCCACGCCCATTCTAGAATACATAGTGGGAAAAATTCTCCATGCTAGATGCCTTTTATCCATCCCTTCTTGTCTCCCTTAAATGCTACTTCGATCTCCAAAATATATTCTATCTGTAATAAGCACCCTATTCAATCCTCTCATGTTTTTCACTTAATTCCTGTAGAAAGTTAACTTTGAAAGGATATATTTTGTGTATGCAGATATAAACGGGGAATTATCCTACCCTTCCCTAACTTCCTGATACTTATACTACAGTTCCCAGTCAGTATGGCTATATTGACCTAAATTTTTTGGAGGATAGCTGTTCTCACAGTCTGACTGTAAGCTTGATAGGACTCTCAATTCAAATGTCCTCTGGAAGTATTTTCTGGTAGCATTTTGAGTGAAGATTGGTAAATGTATAAAATAGATCCAGAAAAAGTTCTGTATCATATTTTGAGATGTGAGTAAAGCAAAGTTGAAAAACAGGAAAGGGAAGAATGTAAGAAAGAATTTTCTTCCACCTATGGATCAGCAGTCAAGGTCATGTAGCAGCAGGATGCATTAAAGATAGCTAGAAGGCAAAAATGTATATTCCACTTTAAGGTCTGTTTGAAAAGTACCAACCAACCAATGTGTTGTGATGCAACTTAAAATCGTTGATTTGGGAGGCCCTTCCAAAAGATTGCATTGGGCTGGCCCTGCACAAATGTTCTCCTTTCAAAAATATAAAGCTATCCCTCTATTCCATTTTCATCTTTGGTAGAGTTCAGTTTGCTGAAATTAAAATACTGTAAAGTTGGTTCTTATCACTTGACAAGGATGATAGACGAGATAGTTTGTTGGATTCAAAATGGGATGCAGTGGTTTTTTTTCCCCCTGTCCCATGTTCAATGCCTCAGTTGCAAAATATTTTGGACGTTAGTGAGATATTCCCTTTTCAGCCAGAAGATGGTGATGTTGATACAAACTAAACAATAATAGCAGGCTAAAGTTAATTTTTATTTGGAAATGATTGAATAACTAAATAAGAAACATTCAGACAAACACAAATTATGCCAGACGGTGTCGGCCTGTCTACTCAGTATTCTATGCCAGACACTCCCATGTGTATGAATTAAATAGGCAGGTGAGAGTCCAGAGAGTTATTCCCAACTCTTACAAAAGTTAGGGGTTATTTGAGAATGAAGGTACTTTCTTTTGAAGCGAAAGCAGATAGCTTGTGGTAAGGAAACACATACCCTAATATCTCAGGAGCACAGTTTACTATAGATACATCTAGATTGGTTGTTTGCCCATCATTAAATTGTGGATAATGCACTGGCTTAGCATTCAAAACCAAATAAGCCAAATCTCTCTGGATCTGGGGCGGGTGGGTGTTGATGACTTCTGATTTTGACACACCCCACTGAGCATTCCTGATCATGGTTTATTATCATGGGAAGAGAACGTTGGTCCAGGACTGCCTCAATTCTTCCTCCATAATTTACTATAACTTGATGCTCAGCAGTCATGGTCTGTAAACATTTCCCACCTGTGGAAAACTCTACTGATGGAGCTATTTACAAGTCAAGAAAATGCACACCATTTCATCAGTATTGCACCTAGGATATATCAGATATGTTGGCTTTTGATGTCACCTTCCTTTACCAATTACAGGGAATTTTTGTTCATTGTCCAATTATTCCCTCCAATATCTGATATCTTTGCCAAGATTTATTCTGTTATACTCACATGGGACTTCCAGTAGTCATGGATTATCTTCAGTGTCATTTGGCTACTTTTCCGTAGAAACCTTCCATCTCAAAGCTGAGGACAAATGCTTCATCCCAAGTAATCCAGTTTCTGGATAATTATTCTCTTTTTGGTGCAATTATTAGAAGCTTCCTGAAGTCTTCAACTTTTATTCCTACAAGACCAAAGCTTTCTATCACTTGGCTACATATCTTTTCTCTTGTTCTATCAATCAGGTTCTATAATTTCTTCTATATCAAATTGAATAAGCACTTGTTCCCCAAAGGTTTTCTGGCTACTATTTCTATAATTCTTATCCGATTGTTGGATCTACAGTTTTGTTGCGTAATGTGAAAGTTTGTATTGTTGTTGCATATGCTGCATGGCAGTTTAATGGACTATTCAGTAGTATTGCCTCAGTTTTTGACTAAAACCTGTGAACTGATGACTCCCTGCAACTTTTTGCCATGAAGACAGTAATGGTGGTGGTAGTCACATCAAGACATCAAACTGTCGTTTACAAGTTGACACTTTCTTCCTGACAGTCTACGATGCTTGAAAACTACCTGCAGCATGATACTTACAAAAAATAAGCTATTTCACAAGTCTGCAAAATTCAGGGTTCTTCCTCAGATCTCAAGCAATGTGCTTCCTTCTGTAGGAAGTTAGCACCCAACCCTCTCCTAGAAGAATGACATATTCTAGGAAATATTAAAAAGGCAGAATATTATATTTGTCTGGATGAGAAATGGAGAAACATGTTTTTTAGGCAGGAAGCAGACTCACTCTTAATAGCCCCTACCCTCCTCAATAGCCCACAGCAGATGTCAGCACTTAAGAAATAAAGCAAATGCCCTCACCCAAGAGCCAACAAAGATACGATTATCCCTCTACCCATCTAGCAACAGAACTCGCCACATGGCACCTGGGGAGACTGCATCACCCAGCAAGGCTCAACCAAGCCTGGGACTCAAAAGACAACATACAAAATTACCACTGCATGGCCCCATGGGAGTCTGACAACCAATCAGAATTCAAACTCAAATTCAAAGTTCAACAGAGGGTATAAATCTATCTCTGTCTCTCACCCATGTGCTTTTTTGCCCAGACCTCAAAAACCATGTGGTCCTGTCCACCATTAAACCATCTTTTCAAGCACTCTCCATGTTTCCATTGTCTTTCTCCCACTTGGAACTGAACCAAATGGACATTTCTACCAACATTTCCTATCCTCATAACAGGAGGAAAGTGGGAAAATGCTGTCTCTAGGATGGTCCATCTTCTGTGCTTTGAAGGTAAGGCCAGCAAATTTGCTGCTCTCACATGATGAGAGACGGGACAGCAGTTTCTGCTCCTGCTGTGGGAGGAATGAGGAGCAGGGAACAAAATATGTCCCTTCTCTGCTGTCTTCCTCTCCCCGCAACCCCCACCAACAGTCCAAGATCCCTCATCACCTTCTAGCATGGCAATCTCCACCTTTAACACTCACACTTCCTGGACAACATCAGCACCCAAGTAACCATTAGAATAACCACTAACACCATTAGAGTTAAGAGAACCTGCTGATTCTGGACATTTCTGTTTTCTCTTGGTACATCTTCCATAACAGCTGTTCCTAAGAGCCATCTTGCTATAAAACTGACTGAGAATCCCCTCTCCTCTCTCAAAATTTCTCTTGGCTCATATATAGACCAGTGGTGGGTTGAGAGACCCTGCTTTTTGTGAGGTGTAGTGGAAAATGCTATTAACAAGACGGTTAGCAATTAAAATTTGAAGGAGAATCAGTATTATCAGGGGCCTGTTTGCTAAGATGTCTAAGCTTTATGTGCTATATTAAAAAATTTAAGACTAAGCGGGCAGTGATGATCAAGGGGAATATTTCAAGTTACTTGATAGTACCTGGAATTGGTTATTCTTGGCAATGTTGCTCATTGGTCTGACTCAGTTCTGGTGACACACTTGGCCAAAGTCCACTGGTTAAAAAAAAATCTCTTAAAGTCAGCTTCACATTAAGTGGTTGTGATTCAGTTTTGTTTTGTTTTTTAAACCAGTAATAGATGTCATATCCTTGAATGTATGCCCTACAACTACACTGCAGGATCTGGCAAGTTCAGTAGGGACAGATGGGGACCTATGATGGTTTAAACTGTGTTGCTTGTAACAGAGGCAGCATTATTTGGTTTAGCTACTTGGATCTATCCAAGGATTGAATCTTCACTGTTGTGTGAGCAAATGTCATGGTATCCCTTCCTCCTTTTTCCTCTTTGTTCCGTTTTGTGTGTTCCTACAAATACTGTAAGGAAACAAATTGTAAAGATGAGATAATCATAGAAGCAATTTTTGCCTGTACATCTCTAGGGCCAACAAACATTGACCTATATGATCGAAGGAATGCAGATTGAATCAGAGGAAGGGGGGAAAAGGCAAAAAAATAATAATCAGATTTGTATTCACTGAAAGGCACATGCTTTGTAATAAAAGTGAGTTCAGTAATGCTAAAACTACTGGATAGCAAAATGGGCAGCATATAAAAATAAACAAACAAACAAACAAACAAATAAATAAATCATACATACATACATACATAAATACATACATACTATATGTATAAATAATCTTTCTGTTTTGGAGATATTCTAAAACTTGTTTTCCTTCCTATAGAAGACAGTTAAAATAATGGTAGAAAACATTGTCTCTGTGGGGTTAAAATCTATCTGCTTTGGAGATATTCTAAAACTTGTTTTCCTTCCTATCAAAGACAGTTAAAATAATGGTAGAAAATATTGTCTCTGTGGGGTTAGAAGCAGTTTGGTGTGTTTATCGGGTACTTTTTAACCAACGGTGAAATAATAGGAAATGAGCTAAGTACGTATCCCCTTCACTTTCTTTTTAGACTGCTTTAATAATCTTTAATGTTCTTTAAACGAGTCACCTAAAATCAGATTAGAAGATCAGGGCCTTCTCTAGTTTATCAAGCAGAATTTATCCTGACTCCACCATCAATTACTCAGAGAACAGAGGATGCACGTAAAAGGGAATTATACTGTTAACTGTGGGTCTAACCAAATAATCTGTTTTGAAAAAAATCTGGTGGGATTTTTTTGTCCTGGTGAACTATTGTAGTGTAATAGAGTTATAGTAGATGTGGGACCAGGCAATCCATGTTTCCATTTGACCACAGGTTCAGTGGGTAATTTTGGATTAGTCACATTGTCTTTGCATAGCCTACTTTGTAGAAGTGTTGCTGCAGAGGTTCAATTAGGGAGACACCTGTACTTGTCACATTAGGGGAAAAAGTCATCTTTGAGTAAAGATAAATTCCTGGAGACTTCATAGGTATTTCCATGTACTTTTATTGACAGCATTACTGGACTGCCATTACTTTTTTCTGTTTTGTTTTTCAGTTTTCCAGACTAGCCTGTAATTCCGGTATCACAAGAAATGTTACTGAAGAAGTAGCCAAGCCTGACAAGTTCCTAAGAACAGACAAGGGACTTTCACCACTACCAAATGATCATGATAGCCAAAGGTTTTTGAGTCAACAGAATACTGTGCCAGCATGAAATTGGCTGCTTTCATTGCCAGTCCTCTTTTGCTTCTATTGTGTCGATTCCAAGTTCTTGTTGGACAGCATTGAACTCATTATGGGTGTGTAAATGTGTGATAGGAAAAGCTCTTTTTTGTGCCGATGTCTTTGCTGCCCTTTATCATCAGCTGGTGAGAAAAGCATCCACCAGGCATGACACTACAGCAGGAATGGGGTAAATCTGACTTCAGGACCCTTCCGATCTTCTGTTGATAGCTTTCTATAACACCCCACTCCTCGCCCCTTCTGTCATTGCATAAGTTGAATAAAGTATGGGAAAAGAATAAGAATCACAAAGGGGGTTACACCACTAGGCATGGGTTTTTGGGGAAGAGCATTGGCTCCCCTCTCCCTTCTTTCTTCTGCCAATTGGGCCCACAATATTTGTTGATAGTGCAGTGGTTAGAATAGCGATAGCACTTAGAGTTATATACCGCTTCATGGTCAGGGGTGAAATGGTACCGGTTCGGCCCAGCTTGGTCGAACCGGTAGTAAAAAATGCTACTGGTTCGCCGAACCGGTAGTAAATTTTTTTTAAAAAAAAGTTCTGAAGACTAGCTGAGCGATGCACGCTTGTTGGAACATTTTTTAAAAACTTTTTAAAGCATTTTTAACTACTGGTTCTTTTTATGGTGGGAATCCTGTGCCTCTATCATCCTGATACAGTCAGCAAGTACTGTCTCTTTTCCCTACTATTAGTCAGGAGACTTATGCTCCAAACGAGTGGCAAAATATTACTCTAAGTGTGGTGTAACTGAGAACAACTTACTCCATTGTGCCAGAGAACAGAAAAGGGCCACATCAGGGGGATGACACCAAACAAAGATATGGCTGGGATATGTCAGTGTCCTAGTTAGTGCAGGTAGGTTCAGGGAAAAAGCAGGAAAGGCAGAATATAATAAGTAATGGCACAGGTTCAAATTCTTGTTGAGACACGAAACCTAAGGTCATCTTTGGCATTAACCTTGTTGCCATTTCATTTACCACATAGAATTGTTTAGAATATCAGTGATAATATACAGTAATATTGTTTCCATGTATTTCATCCTGCATCCTTTACAGGAAGAATACAATATATTATTGTTGTAAGGCAAATAAAAATGGCTTTCCTGGAAAACAAGTTTCTGATTAAGAGCTCAGTGTGCTATCTGTTTTAATTTCACACCTCACAATAGGCTGTGGTTAAATTAATGGTGATTTATTGAGTAATTCAGATAGCTAGGTTCTAATATTTGTGACTTGGGAAATACTGTATACCAAAACAAAGCAAAACAAACCACAGCAACTTAAGGACAGGATCACATTTTATTGTAATCGCCCACAGCGGATTTATGGTGATAGGAGATTTGTATATAAATTGCTCATAACATCAGCTCTGTAGATCTTTTGAGTGCAGGTAATCCTCAACTTCTGACCACAATTGAGTCTAAAATTTCTGTTGCTGAGCAAGACAGTTGGTAAATGAATTTTGCCCCATTTGACCTTTCTTGCCGTAGTTATTAAATGAATCATTGTAGTTGTTAAGTTAGTAACATGGTTGTAAAGTGAATCTGGCTTCCCCTTTGACTTTGCTTGTCAAAATATTGCAAAAGATGATTACATGACCCTGGGACAGTGGTGGGATTCAACATTTTTTACTACCGGTTCTGTGGGGGTGGCTTGGTGGTCATGTGACTGGGTGGGTGTGGCTATGTGGTCATGTGACTGGTGGGCATGGCCAGGTTGTCATGTGACTGGGTGGGTGTGGCCAATTTAGCCATCCGTTTTGCCAATTTAGCAGTCCATTAAACAAAACACTGCAGCTCCTTTTCTATTCTTTTTTTAAATACTGCCTGAAGTTTTTGCTCCAGGTTTTTTTTTACTAGGGGGAAGAGGTTGGCAATGCCTGGTGTTAGAGGAAAATACTTGGTTACCAAAATAACCAAAATGATATAAGGTCTCCTGCTGCAGCAGGGGGTTGGACTAGATGACTTCTGAGGAACCCTCCAGCCCTGGATTGCTGTGCTGTTTCAAAGCATCCTCTGAAGCTGTGTCTAGTGCCAGGTTTGTGGTCCTTCCTTCTCTCCTTTTTCTCTCTCTCCCTCCCTCCTTCTATCCATCCATCCGTCCATCCATCCATATCTCATTCATTTTCCCTTCCTTCCTTCCTTCCTTCCTTCTCTTTCTCTCCCTCCCTCTTTCTTTCTTTCTTTCTTTTTCTTTCTTTCTTTCTTTCTTTCTTTCTTTTTCTTTCTTTTTCTTTCTCCCTTTCTCCCTTCCTGTGAAGAACCCCAGAAAGTCTTTGGTAGGAGGAAGAAAAGCCAGACGTTTTGAGAACATGCCCATTGATCATTTGGCATGCTTAGAGCTCCACTATTGATTAGCTTAGCCTGAGCAAGGATAGCTAGCAGCACTTTCAATAAACTCCCAACTCAAGCTCAGTGCACTTGAGGATCCCCAAACAGTGAGAATGAAGTGAGAGTAAAAGGATTTACCCTTCCCTCTCTCCCTCCCTCCCTCCCTCCCTAACCCTAACCCTAACCTTCCCTTTCTTTTTGTTGTGTATTTTTATTTTTATTCGAGATTTCTTTTGTACAGGTAGTCCTTGTCTTACAATAGTTCGTTTAGTGACCGTTTGAAGTTGCAACAGCGTGACTTGACTGTTTTTCACACTTAAGAAAAAGTGATGCAACATCTCCATGGTCATGTGATCAAAATTCAGATGTTTGGCAACTGACTCATATTTAGGATGGTTGAAGTCCTAAATATGTCTTTTGTGACCTGATAAGCAAAGTCAATGGGGAAGCCAGAGTCACTTTACACCCTTGATACTAGCTTAACAACTACAGAGATTCACTTAACAAATGTGGCAAGAAAGGTTGTATAATGGGGCAAAACTCAGTTAAAAACTGTCTTACCTAGCAACAAAAATGTTGGGCTCAATTGTGGTTGTATGTCGAGGACTATCTGTGGTCAATCAATAAATGTAAAATTATGACCCTGGCCCCGGAGGCTGATTTATCTTTGCATGCTGATTCGGAGGATGATATGGAGGAGGAGGAAGCTGTCACGAGCTATGTGCCGGAGGGGCTGTCTTCACTGGTGAGTCAGCAAGAACTGACAGTTGCTGACGTGCCTATGAACCCCAGCCAAATTGAGGAGGAACCAGAGACCGGCAATGATGAGGGGGAGCCCCTATTGGATGGAAGAGAGAGACGTAGGAGACGTCGTAGAGAACAGCTATTGTCATGTCTAAGAAGTGTGGTCAGGAGATGTAGGGCCACACCCTACAAAGTATAAAAGGGGTATGACTGGGCTGGAAAGGCGTGGTGAACAATTTGTTGGTGTTTTGGATGCAGTGGAGTTACAACTGTTAGTTTGGAGTTTTTGACAAGAGTCTGCACTCCTTCATTAGCTTGCTGGCTGTCTGCCAAGACCTTTGGAACATTGCCCGGTAACTATTGGATTGATATACGCTTTGGAAGAGAACTATTTATTAAAGGGCCAGCTTCAGTCTCTCTAGCCTGCGTTTGTTACTGCCGGGCTATTTAAGCCTCTGCAAGGCCACTTGTGGGAGGGGATAGAACAAAAATCAATCAAAAATACTTGAGGACTGGAGTCTAATAGATTACATTTACATTACAATACTTCAACAAAGTATTGAAGTTGTTTTATTTTACAGGAAGCCTGTATATGATGTGTAGAAGGGAGCCTGTAATCTAATTGCTGAATTGCACAAAACCACTTTTGTAACATCTCACTGCAGCAGCATTTTGCATACCTGCATGCAGACAAGGGCCCAAGCAGTTTCTCACAATGAACTACAAACAGCAGAACAATTGAAGATATTGTATAATGTAAAGAACATATAACTTACATATAATCTATGCAATATACAGTGGGGCAAAAAAGTATTTAGTCAGCCACCAATTGTGCAAATTCTCCCACTTAAAAAGATGAGAGAGGCCTGTAATTGTCATCATAGGTAGACCTCAACTATGAGAGACAAAATGAGAAAACAAATCCAGACAATCACATTGTCTGATTTGGAAAGAATTTATTTGCAAATTATGGTGGAAAATAACTATTTGGTCAATATCAAAAGTTCATCTTAATACTTTGTTATATATCCTTTGTTGGCAATGACAGAGGTCAAACATTTTCTGTAAGTCTTCACAAGGTTGGCACACACTGTTCCTGGCATGTTGGCCCATTCTTCCATGCAGATCTCCTCTAGAGCAGTGATGTTTTGGGGCTGTCGCTGGGCAACACGGACTTTCAACTCCCTCCAAAGGTTTTCTATGGGGTTGAGATCTGGAGACTGGCTTGGCCACTCCAGGACCTTGAAATGCTTCTTATGAAGCCACTCCTTTGTTGCCCAGGCGGTGTGCTTGGGATCATTGTCATGGTGAAAGACCCAGCCACGTTTCATCTTCAATGCCCTTGCTGATGGAAGGAGGTTTGCACTCAAAATCTCACGATACATGGCCCCATTCATTCTTTCCTGTACACGGATCAGTCGTCCTGGTCCCTTTGCAGAGAAACAGCCCCAAAGCATGATGTTGCCACCCCCATGCTTCACAGTAGGTATGGTGTTCTTTGGATGCAACTCAGCATTCTCTCTCCTCCAAACATGACGAGTTGTGTTTCTACCAAACAGTTCTACTTTGGTTTCATCTGACCATATGACATTCTCCCAATCCTCTTCTGGATCATCCAAATGCTCTCTAGCAAACTTCAGACGGGGCCGAACATGTACTGGCTTAAGCAGGGGGACACGTGTGGCACTGCAGGATCTGAGTCCCTGGCGGCATAGTGTGTTACTGATGGTAGCCTTTGTTACGTTGGTCCCAGCTCTCTGCAAGTCATTCACTAGGTCCCCCCATGTGGTTCTGGGATTTTTGCTCACAGTTCTTGTGATCATTTTGACCCCACGGGGTGAGATCTTGTGTGGAGCCCCAGATCGAGGGAGATTATCAGCGGTCTTGTATGTCTTCCATTTTCTAATTATTGCTCCCACAGTTGATTTCTTCACACCAAGCTGCTTGCCTATTGCAGATTCAGTCTCCCCAGCCTGGTGCAGGTCTACAATTTTGTTTCTGGTGTCCTTCGACAGCTCTTTGGTCTTCACCATAGTGGAGTTTGGAATGTGACTGTTTGAGGTTGTTGACAGGTGTCTTTTATACTGATAACAAGTTCAAACAGGTGCCATTAATACAGGTAATGAGTGGAGGACAGAGGAGTCTCTTAAAGAAGAATTTACAGGTCTATGAGAGCCAGAAATCTTGCTTGTTTGTAGGTGACCAAATAGTTATTTTCCACCATAATTTGCAAATAAATTCTTTCCAAATCAGACAATGTGATTGTCTGGATTTGTTTTTTCATTTTGTCTCTCATAGTTGAGGTCTACCTATGATGACAATTACAGGCCTCTCTCATCTTTTTAAGTGGGAGAACTTGCACAATTGGTGGCTGACTAAATACTTTTTTTGCCCCACTGTATAATCTACAAATAGAATATATGTAGCTAAGGGTTGAACTATAGAGTCCTTGGTGCTCTCTGTGCTTGGTCCATGTGTTGTGAAATTAAGGAATTTTCATTATGTCTTCTGTCTGCTAATTGGTATTCATAGATGCATTCTGCTAGTCTTTTGCCTGTCTGTCCTACATAGTGGCTGTTACAATTCTTATGTGGTATGTTGTTGATAACTCCTATTTTTTTCTCCTTGGGCTTCTGGATCTTTTGGTTTACTTAACAAAATCAAAATAAACCAAGTAAATCAAAAAACTCGGTAACTGAAGAAGAAAAATATCTATGATATACAACATAATGACTGTAATCAGCTACTAAGTAGGACAGGCAGAAGGCCAGCAGGGAGTATTCATTGACACCAACTAGCATGCTGAAGACATAATGAAGACTCCTTAAACTCACAACACATGAACATACTCAACTGTAGTTTCAACTGGGAAATTGTAAGCATCCTAGATCAAACCAAATTCCTGGAAGGCTGACATCTTAGGGCAGTGATGGCAAATCTTTTTGACACCGAATGCCCAAACCAGAATGTGTGTGCATCCGCATTGGCCAGCTGGACTTTGCGTGTGATGGAGCACCAGAAACCCAAACTGCATGCCTGGTTTTTGGCTGCTTTTGGCCATTTTTCGGGCTGTTTTCAGGCAGGTTTTCAGGCTGTTTTTCAGGCCGTTTTTGGCCCAAAAAGACAGCCTGGAAAACAGCCCAAAAAACAACCCGGCTTTTGGCTGTTTTTCGGGCTGTTTTCCAGCACTCTGAAGCCCGTGAAGCCCAGCTAGCAATAGCACACGTGCCCACAGAGAGGGCTCTGCATGCCATCTCTGGCATGCATGCCATAGGTTCGCCATCATGGTCTTAGGGAATTCCTGGAAGGTTAGCATTCAGACAAATCAACCATCAATAGACACATAGAGATAAACCACATGTATACAACATTCAAAAGAGAGAATAAAAATATTAAGAAGGAAACAAAAAGACCAGAACACATCCCCTCCAGCAGCCAACAGCCAGATAAGTAAGGATTAACACCAACCAAGCAGTAATTAATACCCATCAAAGAAATTGCATCCCTACCAACACTGGCAGGGCAAGCTACTGCATATAAACTGGGAGTAAACCCCACTCACCAACATTGACTATGTCATTTAGATAATGAAACATCTACAAACAAAGAACCAAGGACTCCACAACAATAGAACAAATATCCTAATATAAGAACAAGAACAATATAAGAATATAATGCAAGAAACCCAACTTGCCCCCAGTTTTACATCAACAGCCCAACTAAAGACACCAACAACCACACAAACAAGATTAGCTGCCTCTTTACTTATTCTTTCTCTAAAGTGAGATATGACATCATCTGCCAGTAATGTCTCTATGGATTCTGCAAAGGACAAACAATGCAATTTGTACAAATATATATATATATAAAGGAGGACACAAGCTTAACATCAACATTCAAGGACAAAGCAAGAGCATTTCAATCTCTGAGGACATCCATTGCAGATCTCAGATGGACTATTTTGGAAAAGTGAGATATATAACTAATGCTGTTAATTATTCAGTAAGAGATTGCTGAACTCAAATGCATCAAAGAATTTTATAGATCTCAAAGGGTCTCAACAAACACAATGGATTTTTAACACATTATCATTGTTAATTAATAAGGCCCTTGTAATCAGTCTCATGTGTAACCTGCATCTGCATAGCCAGATTGTGAATGGTCTTTTTCTCTTTTCTCTCCCTCCCCATCTCATCCCAATTTAAATCCTATATCGATTTTGGCACTCCATGCATCTGGTGAAGTGAGCTCATCAAGAGCCTTTTAATAAAAATCGATTGATCAGAAAAGGTGTTACCAAATTCTTTCTGCAATAGATCAGTAACTTCTTAAGGTAAAATGAAAGCAACACATTATTCAAATTAGGCTGACATCTCAAATTAGTGACATTATCTTGTATTTTATTTTGTAACTTTTTCTTTTTTTAATAGTTTCTTTAATGATTGTGCCATTTGAGATGATGTTTTCAATTAACTTATGAGCTGCAAGGGTTAGAAGTCTTTTTTATATGGTATTTTTCCATCTGGAATGGGGAAATTCAGCATTCCCTATTTTCAACCTTGAATTTTACTGCAATTGATTTAAAATCAAGTGGTTTAATCTGAGAGAATTGCCTGAAGAATCACAGAATCTTTTTTGAAGTTTCAGTATGTTGGATTAGTTTGTAATTATCAGTTTTATAAACTATGTTTCATTCCCCACCAACTTTTCTAGATCATGAATCAGTAAGACCTTAGACATCTTGTTTAGAAACATAAAATCATAGGAGTGTGAAGTTGGGAGACATCAAAAACTTCATCTAGATCAACTCTGTACAATGTGCAGGTAAGATGACATATTGCCAGTTGCCTTCATTCTCATTCCTAGGAGAAGTGTCATTTGTGGTGAGTAATAGTATGCAAACTATTCTTCAAGATGTCCTAACAATTCTTAGCAAATGAGGTATAAGATCTGATGCTAAAGTCCCTAATTCTGTGTCTCCTTTCAAGATTTCCTCAAGCAGACACATCATCCAGTTTTCTAGAAAAAAGAAAAACCCAGTTCATCTGGGGCAGACATCTGCCAGAACTCCATCTCTGATCACAAAGCCTCATCTGCAATGTGGAGAAGAAAGCAAAAAGAGATAGAGATAGAGATAGAGATAGAGATAGAGAGATGATAGATAGATAGATAGATAATAGATAGATAGATAGATAGATAGATAGATAGATAGATAGATAGATA
>WNWU01000040.1:446167-502726 GCA_012654045.1 Ptyas mucosa | reverse complement strand
GATAGATAGATAGATAGATAGATAGATAGATAGATAGATAGATAGATGGATGTCCATATACTGGTAGATAGATATAGATAGATGAGAGAGAGAGGGAGGGAGGGAGGGAAAGAGAGAGAGAGAGATGATAGATTTCTTAAGTTTTGCACGTTATCAAGCATGCAGGTTTTTGGCTTGAAGTGGTCAGATGACTTCTGCTGCAACTGATGACTTCTTCCCTGTTCCCAGAAAACACCGAAAATATATAAATTACTTTCTAGTATGTCAAATTCTGAGCCATCAGCCTGTACTGTAATAACCAATTCATTGTTACTTTTTTCCTCATTACTTTACATTCTGTTTATTCCTTTGTTTCCTGTCTTTTAAACTGAACCATGCTTAATCTAGTTTCTAACATCTTTTGACAAGGAAGTACAGATTTAGATATTATGACAGTTGCAGTTTGTATTACAGAATAAAGGATTTTAAAATATGCTTAGAGGAGTTTTAGTTTCTAAATATTTTATTACTTATTAAATGATTCATTTGAGTTTGGCACTTTTGATTCCATTTTACTGACTCATTTCCTTCTGCAAAGGGCAGAAAAATATTTGCTACCACAATGGTAGAAAGACCTAGAGAAGAAAGGTGAAAGTCAGAAACAGCAAACTTCTAAATGCAGGACATATGTAATATTTTCCATAATATTAATACTTCCACCAATTTCAAGATTCACATATTTAAGACTGTGAAAATCAAACAGTGATATGTTAGCTAGCATAAGAGGAAGTCTTCCATAACTCACATTTTGCATTAAAAAATAAAAAGTCCCAAGATTTCTGTAAAACAAATGTCCAAACCATCTTAATGCATATATTAGTGCTGAGAATGCCAGACTGCTGACCAAAAAAGGACACCCCCCCTCATGATCCTGAAGAAGCATTTCCACATTTCCATTGTCATCAAAGAAACACAGAGATTACTATATTGATGTCCTTAGCTATCAGGATGTAGTGTGTATAGGGATATCAGTAGAGTGCTTTGCTCACCTGATATGAGCAACCTGTCCCAAAAATGATGTTCTCAAATTGTGTTGGGTTAGATAACTTGATGATCTTCGGATAATTTGGCTTGGATAACAACTCCCATAGTCCCAAAAATAATGTCTATATGCATTGTATAGTGAAGGACAATGGAAATCAGGTAGCTTATAAGACTTTTTAATGTTCTGTTTTTAAAAAAATATGTATTAAAGATTGTAATTGCAATCCATACTTACGTGTGTGTGTGTGTGTGTGTGTGTGTGTGTATTGTTGCTCTTATCGCTCAGTCACTAAGTCACGTCTGACTTTTCATGGCTCCATGGATCAAAGTATGTCAAAAACCCCTCCCCTTCTCTACTGTCTCCCAGAGTTGCCCAAATTCATGTTCATTGCATCAATGACACTAACCATCCTCTGCCGTTCCCTTTTCCTTTTGTCTTTAATCTTTCCCAAAATCAGGGTCCAGTCAGTCCACTCTTCTCATTAGGTGGCCAGAGTATTTGATAATATATACTGGCCATGCTCTTGGTTTATGTCAGCCCTCCCTTTTCTAACAGACAGGGAAACATAATTAGATGAATTAATTCTACTTTATAGTAAGGCCACATTAACAAAAACTTGCAAGTCTGAAAGTACAAACTTCCATCCATAGAAGCTATTGACATTGTTGAAATTAACTAATGAGCTGTGGTGGCTCAGTGGTTAGAATCAGTACTGCAACCTACTACTGCTGCCTGCCGGCTGCCTGCAATTTGGCAGTTTGATTCTCACCAGCTCAAGGTTGACTCAGCCTTCCATCTTTCCAAGCTGGGTAAAATGAGGACCCAGATTGTTGGGGGTAATATGCTGACTCTGTAAACCGCTTAGAGAGCGCTGTAAAAGCACTGTGAAGCGGTATATAAGTGCTATTGCTATTGCTATTTTGATTCCATGTTTCAAAAGAATTCTTCAGTATTCTTATCAGTATTCAGTAGTCTTAGAAGTAAAGTGTGTTGGGTGCTCCAGTAAACATAGGTATACACCAAGGGTGGGAACTATTCTTTGGTTGCACAGTTTTTGTGTCAGAGGGAGGCAATAGGTTGACATGATTTGTGAATGGTTGTGCTAAATGTTCAGGGTTTGGGGGGGTATAGGTATATGGTCTTTATATATTTGTAAATATATTGGGATTAATAAATGGTTTATACAGCTTTACAAAAAATATTTCCATTCAAAATGAGCAAGAGAAGCCACACATTTATTATCCATACAGTTTTGGATTAGTCAATAGCCAGGTGGGTAAGATTCAAGGGAGCTAATGTAAAAAACAGAGTGCTATTGTCTAAGGCTGATCCCTAGATCCTTAATCCTGTGGTAGCCATGCCAGTTTGGCAGCAATCATGCACCCAGGGCATATATTGTCTCACCCCTTTGCTAGGTTGTTTGAACTATTTTAAGGAAAAGACATGATATGTAGTTTTAGTCAAAATAACATGATTGTGACTCAAATGTTCTTTAAGAAAGGATGGAAGCTGGGGTCCTTTCCCTCCTCTAGTTTAACACTTTCTATATCCCATAAACTGCCAGGTGCAAACAATCAGGACATGAGAAGCTCCAGTGAAACTGATTTATTGCTCATGCCTATACCTAAGAATCTAGTCAACTAAAGTGAACGCTATATTGATGCTAGATAAGAGTTAACAGGATTCAAGAAGGGTTGGACTTAAACCGCTTGTGGGAATGTAATGACTCCATGCTAATTCCTCTCTTGATTCTGTCCCCCAGGTTCTGTCTGTCCTGGTCCTACATCAAGTGGGAGTACCCGGTTTTAACTACTTTACCCCATATCCCTGTTACTTCTGAAACAAACAACAGAAGCCTTTCCAGCCAGGAGAGACCATTTCATTGTCCCAAAAGTGCTTTTTCAAGAAACTTCTTGGATGAGAAGGGAAAGAAAAACCAGAAAGTCCAGTTTGCCTCTTGAAAAAGCACCTTTGGGACAACCACCGAGAATCTCCATAGACCCATTTCATTGGTTTTACACTATGAAAAGGGGAAAATGTCTGCATACACAGGGCCCATGGGTAGAATTGTGCTATTTATCCACCAGGATGTTTGGCCCTTTATACCCCAGCTCAAGGTAGGAGGTCCATAACTAACAAATGTTTTTCACAATAAAGGGCAGTACCTTGTGTCATTTGCCAAAAAGTGGACTTCTATAGTCACAGGATGCATTGACTGGAGTGGTGCTGATCACACAGGGATCTCAGTTCCTTTGGAGGCACAAGTTATCTGCTGGGAAGCCGATAGGACTCTGTTCTGTCTGACTCTGGCTCTCTTGAGCTGTGGTGGCGCAGTAGTTAGAATGCAGTATTGCAGGCTAACATTGCACACTCACCAGGGGTTTGATCCTGACTGACTCAAGGTTGACTCCGCCTTCCATCCTTCCAAGATCAGTAAAATGAGGAGCCAGATTGTTGGGGGCAATACGCTGAAATTGTAAACCACCCAGAGAGTGCTGTTAAATACTATGGGGCAGTATATGTGTAAGTGCTATTGCTATTATCACCAACGTTCAAAATCTGCACAAATTAATTGTGAATAAGCGTAGGTGAGCAGTCTGTGATCCTGGAGAGGAAGCATTGTTCAGATGCAGCATTATGTGGTAGCACACATACACTTCCTAGCTAATAGAGTGCCTCCTATGGAGATGGGCTTGTAAGTGACAGTGATGATATGAGGTGATGTGATCATTTATTTGCCAAATAGGCTATTACTGAACAGCAGGTTTCTGCTCATGCAGGAGTGAACATTTATAATCACAAATCCCCTGTACTAGCCCCTTTTCTCTGCACCAACAGTAGCAATCTTTAGTGGTTTGAGTTACAAAAATGACTGGATTTGTGACGGTGACCTAGCTCATGGAAAGAAGGCAGGCAAATTTCATGTCTTAAGTGGATTGGACAAGCCAGGCAAATTTCATGTCTTAAGTTTATATGAACACAGAACTTGTTTTTTTTTAATAATTGTATAGAAAAACAATTCCAAGCAGCTGTGGTTTTTAAAATCTACCTGCTTCATTAGCTTTAATGACTCATCAATGTAAGTTGAATAGAGCCGGAACATTAAACAACAGCAGCTATTATTTTTGATACATACTGATTCTGAGCATCATCGTGTGTTCCTTAAGGCCCCTGACTTGAGCAATGTTAACTTTCCAAAGCCATAGACCCGTAGCTAATAAGGAATGAGAGCTGAAATTAAGAGCTATTTTAGTCTGATGGCAGGATTTGGGGGGGGGGGGGTTGTCAGGGGACAGAGTAAGTGGAATAGAGCAGGGGTCTCCAACCTTGGCAACCTTGAGCCTGGTGAATTTCAACTCCCAGAATTCCCAGCTTTGCTGACTGGGGAATTCTGGGAGTTGAAGTCCTCCAGGCTTAAAGTTGTCAAGGTTGGAGACCCCTGGAATAGAGCACCAGGGTAGCGAGAAAAGCAAAATCTCTTTCAGAGGACAAGTGCACTTGTGTGTTTTGCTACTGAGAAGTAAAAATAGTGAGATATCTGTAAGTGTTAGAAAGACACACACGTCATATGCATGGCTCACCAACCATATTTACCTTCTCATAAAGTGCCTTTGTGTTCCAGCAATTTGCTTCAATTAGGCTCATTATCTCAGTCCGCCCCCAGGCGTCTAGTAAAGGCAGTAGCTCCCTTGGGGAGAGGAATAGACAGCGGCTCTGACTGTACTTATCAAAGGCTGCTGTGGCCTGTGAGCTCACCTTTCGTTGCCCTTGACATTATCGGGTGTTAGCAGGTAGGGAAACAATAACTTTCTGGTAAACAGCCCTGTGTTGTTTTTCCTTCCTCCTCATTTTGCATTCAACTTTTCCTTCTAGTCTCTAGACTTGCAGTCTCCATCTCTTGTACAGTTGGGGGGAAAACACATTGTTAGAAGAGGCATTACTAGGCAGAAAGGTCACAACTGAAAATGTAGCCTCAGAATTTATTTTAGCCATTCACCTTAACGGTGGTTTATTCAAGAGACAATGTTGAACTCAAAACGATAGCCTCTGGCTACGTATTGAGACAGAAGCTGAAATCAAATGAAATCAAACTAATAGTCTGTCACAGTCTTAAAGGAAAAACCGGAGATGACCTTCAACTACTTCTGTTTCACTTCTCTTTCCTCAGCCTGCTAATATTTTCTTCGAGGCAATTTCCTCCAATCTGGTAACCTCAAAATATACTGGATTTGCAACTCTCATAGTGCCAGCTGTCATAGGGTTTGATTGTGCTTGATAGAGATAATGGGAATTGCAGCTAGCACATCTAAAAAGTTGGGGAAAGTTTACTTATGGAGTAGGGAACAAGCAGGTAAAAGATCCGCAACAAAACTATGGGAAACCGAGCCAGGTTTGACCGTTTCACACATGGTTAAGTGCAGTCTGAACCAACCAATCAACCTATACGATCATCTGATACTTTAGAAGATTGCAGATCCTACTCTGAGCATTTCTAGCATGATTGGGTCACACTTATATAACAGCACAATAGCTCTCACAAAACTAGTACATTTACTAGATAAGCTTTTCCTCCTGGTTCAAGTATTAAAACTCTTTGTTGTATTCCTAAAACAATCATTGGACAAGAATTATAAACTCAGGCAGAAAAATTATATGACTGCCAAGTGTCAAAGTGGCGTAAGGCGATTGGATGCTGTGTGAAGGTTGATCACTTAACTTTTCCCCCTTTCATTAGTTTTCTGTAGCTTCATGGTATTAATGTTTGCCAATTAATGAGTTAAATCGTGCTTCTATGAAACTGCATGCAATGCAAAGGGCTTTCTCTAGGATCAACCAATTGTGTTTTTCTTTTGCAGAACCTACATCGATCTTCAAATAACTGAAACAGCCTTGCAAAGCACTCTTGCTATTCTCAACATAGCTGAGAAACAGAAGCTGAAAGTAATGTTGCCGAAGTCAGACAGGACATGCACGACTTGGAATGGAACACAGCCCTTCCTTCCCAAGATAACTCCATGTATGCACCGGTAGATGTGATTCACCTTTTCCTTGTTGTTCCAATGCTCGCCTCGTTTTCCCTATTTTCTTCCATTGCTGTGAGAAGACTTGTAGCTAAGAAGAGATATGATACACCAGACCAAAAGTCCTATTTAGCACAATGTTCCTGTCAGATGCAATTGGGGATTCCACAAATGGAACATTAGGACACTGGAATTTCCCATTCATGTCCTCCAGCAATGAGAATAACAAGTCCAACTGCTTCTATTACTGAAAGTCTCACATAGCTAATGATTGGAACCTTCCCCTCTTACGAAAACGCTATTTCTGCTAACATGGGTTTAATAATGTCTGTAATGGAGATTGCTGGAACTAGTTACTAGCAACAGGGAGAACTGGTTTTTCTAAGAATGACCAGCAGGTCTGTGACAGGAAACGATTTGGTACATCCAGGGCAAGAGAATTTGGGTCAGTGAATACAGGAAAAAAAACAAGTGGGAATAATCGGAATAAAAGTAGGTAATGAAAAATTTGAGGTAACATTTGAATTCTTGAATTCACACAATACATTCAGCCATGGTTATGTTAGCTATGATTTAAGGAATTATCCCAATACTGTAGATTCACACTACACACTGAACTTTAAACTAACGACCTGAGCTGGTTTTTCCCCAAACACAAAGTCATTAAATTGTCTGGTGAGTTGTGGCAGCTCAACTTCAGAAACTTCTGTTTTATTCATGCTGTGTTACAGTCAAAGGATTTTAAGGGAACATCGTAAGGATGGGCATGCATGAAGTTATTCTGTGTTCTGAGTTCATGCTCAGAAGGAACATTTTTTTGTGCACATACCAGTTTTAAAAATAAGAACATATTTGAGAGAGAGAGAGAGAGACTGTGATGAAGAGCTCCATGACTAACATAGATAATCTCTGGGCTGCTTCTTATGGATGTCTGGATCGGAATGTTTCAATGGCCCTGGAAATGCCAGAGAAATTCTTCCATGCCTATTCTGGGGAGGACAGAATCTTAGGCTTTTAGACATTAGACATTGCATAATCATAGAGGGCAATATATTACCTGTCTGTTGCAATGGTTCTAATTTAAACCTGTCGCATAACTTTCCTATGAAGGTTAATACTTCTGATGGATGTGGCCAGTGCGGGACATCTGTTCCTGTCCATGTTAGTAACTGTTGTGTAGTCCAGTCCTTAGGTAAGATGAGCTGTGATGTGCATCAGGAGGAACTGCCCAAGTTGCCAAGACACGTAACACCGTTTATTGAGGGTTTGATCTCTGGAACATTGGCACTGACATCACAGACCTGGAGGCAGCCCTCAGCAAAAATCAACTTACAGAATCATTCAGGACAGAGTGATCCTGAGAACAAATGGAGTAAGTGTTTCCATAGCAGAGATGTAATGGCACAGCCATAAATACGTAATATCTTCATTCTCGAGAGCGAGTATTACTATTGCTGCCTACTTAAGATCACAGGCAGCACTTTTGGTACTATACTGTCATCTACCACAAAACAATGTACAAATTACCTGATAATCCAAGTGGGCAGCTCACAGCAAAATGGGCATTTATGTTCAGGCTGTTTTGGACTGTGGTTGTAGTGAAGTGTTAAATTCTGGGCATTTTACTGCTCAGAATCCTTTAATTCTCATTTCTTTACCTCCAGTTAAGAGGGACATTATAGCATTACTAAGTGGCTTCCTGAAATCACCCAGATGCTCAGGTGGACAAGTTATGCCCCTAATTCTCCAGATGGACACCATCTCTGTTGAATACCATACCTTCTTCAAGAAGCATGGCCCTTATTCCTAAGGTACTACCATTCCAGAGGCCAAAAAAAAAAAAAGATTTTCAAGAAGGAATTTGGAACTCTTGTGCTCAAACCCAACTTCTGCAATTACTAAACTTGGAAATAAAATATTTAGCTATACCGAACAATTATATAACTTTGCATGTTTTGCTGATGACTTGGTTTCCAGACCTTTTTGGCAGAATTTTCCATCAGGATATAGCATGTTAGGGAATAGGCAATAACTCTGAATATACACTCCCTTATGACTAATTTTTAAAAAATTGCACAGCCCCTTCTGCTCCATTTGTTTATCTTTGAGCAAATACTGCCGATGCATTTTCAGCTTGTTCTTTATAAAAGCAAGAGCTAGAAAGGTTTCTGAGATTCTCAGTTTGATCAGCACTAATCAATGTGCAATTTCTGAACTGTAGACTTTCAGACCTCCTAGCTATAGTACAGATTCTCTTTTCATCCAAAATCCACTTAACGTCATCTCCAACCTTTAGCTTATAACTCTCCCAGACCCATACCTGGGCTATCACTGACTTCTTCCTTTCTGCTCACCTACAATGGAGTCCACCCATGGAATACTATGAATGCAGACAAGAAGGAGGACATGAGTCTCATCAGGATATGCCTACCTATCTCAGAGAGGACACAACCAGACACTGAGGTATCATTTCAGGGAGCTAGACATTGGTTGGTTTTCAATCACACGTCCCACTCAATGTCTCCTGGACTTCCAGCTCTGCCATCCTTGCTCTGCAATATGGCTGTCTTATGAGAAAAGAATCAATGGGCCCAATCTGCTGGAGACAATGGACTGAACTGCTTTAGATGTTGCTCTCTCCCTTCATGTCAGGAAATTCATAGCAAGGAGGTAGTTCATTCACAGCTAGATTTTCACTGATGATGTAGTGGTTCCTCTCCAGATACTGCGTGCTAGTATGTACAGTTGCTTGGCTGCAGCTCAGATCATTGAGGTAGTTGCCAACCAGTTTGTGCTTCTCAAAGGTGCTGCTGCTCCTCCCGTTACGAGCGTTGGCAGTGTTGCTGTATGTGTGTTTATACTCTTCTTCTATGTCCCGACCAAGTTTCCAGCGTGTCCATTTTTTGGTGAGTTCCGACTGTACCTACAGGGAGGACACACCAGCAAAAAGTTGGCTTTGTCGCCCTTTTGGTACCATTATTTGTAGCATCCTGATCTCCTTGTACAGCCCTACACCTCTGTTTGCAGTATGGGACAGAGTATGGAAGTGTAAAAGGGGAAAAGGACACTGGCTCTTGCAAATGAAAAAAATAATTTGATGTGTAAGGCACCTACAACTACAGTTAGCATTTTAAATCCAAACAGTATGTTAAGATTTACCCAAATCTAGTAATATTCCAGCTATATTTCTACCAAAAACTGCACAGCAGGCATGCTTTGACAACTAAAATACCAGTTCTGTGGTGCAGCCACATATAGATGTGTGAACTGAAAACTATAGTTAGAGCTGCCCTTTTAATTGCTTCTTGACTACTGAAACTCAAAAGGACATTGTAGTCAGCTCCATCCTCATTCAAATGATTGCAGCTTGAAATTCTGGACTTCTCATAATTTAGCCACAAGGGGCAAAGCCTGTGTCCCATATTTCTCTGTTTAGGACTCACCTCTTTGTTCACAAAGCAGTAGAGAATGGCCACCAGCATCCCCTAGGGATACAGAAGGGTAGTTACAAACTTTGTAATAATAATTTCCAATAATGAAATTATACGGAAGACATGGAAGAGCCTGAATTTTAGTACAGTTCTTGTTTCTCACCTGAAAAGAGCCAAGAAAGAGGTCAAAGAACAGCTTGACAAAGCGCAGAGTGCCCTGGGCTTGCTCATCAACGACAAAGGCAAAAACCATCTCATGGATGCCCAGCAAGGGAATCAGAGTTAGGGTTGATTTCGCCAGCCTAAACGAACAGCAGGTGATTAGGCCTCATCTCAAGGAAAAACAGTTAATCAAATGTGTGGGGAAGAGACGCATCATCTTTTGGGGTGAGAGACAAGCATTACATTCAATCTTATTAAAGTGCATCAGGAACTGCATTCCCAGAAACTAGGCAGATCCAAAATGGAATTTGAATTTGACATGATGTGAATTTTAGTAGTTACTATGATTGCTTCCCATGCATTTAATAGTTTCTTCTTTTTGTCACATTAAACATTTTTACATGCAAGTTTACACTCAGAGTAAACTTTTATGGGGAGTCACATCAAACGTTGGCAAGGGCTATAGTCTTGATGGCTATTTTAGAAACCTATAGATCATGGTGTAGACTCAAAGCCCTACCCGGTGGAGGGGACTGCCCTGACCTAGAAAGCCAAAGATGTCATAGGGAGGGTGAAAAAATGTTCTCCCAAGAAGCATGCCATTTGGGGAAAATGCCGAGAGCCAGTACCGAAACTTGTAGTCTGTGTATCGCATCTGGTGGGCACGGAGCTTAGAGACCAAAATCTGAATGATACGGATGAAAATGAAGAAATTAATCTGGAAGAAAGAAAAAGAAGCAGAGTGATTGAGTGGCAGGAAGAGATGGCATTGCATGAGTTGATGAGACCTCCATGCATATTAACGTTCTAGAGGATTTTTGAATAGTATTATAGTTTTGATTTATTTTCTTACTCTTCCCAAATTTATAATGACTGTTTTGTAGCTTCTGTTCCAATATTGCTCATTTCTATCCTTAATTAATGCTATAAGATTTCCTAGAGAAAATATTTCAATGACCAGGTAGACAGACTGATAGGCTGGCAGGCAGAGAAGTATTTTATTAATCATAGGTTGGGACTTAAGTATTTAAGAAAGTGCTATAGACACACTGAATTCTGCTACTCAGGAGAAAATGTATGTTCATTACTGGAGAACCTCTGGTATTTTTTCAAAACTAAGTTGTGTGCTAGTGTGGGTCATCACAAGAAGATAATAACTCTTAATAATAACTCTTATTAAGTTATCACATCAGACAAGCCAAAATCTTCAGCTGCTACACATACTGTAAGTGGTCACTCAAATGTGGATGAGGACCTGGTGCTCAGACCACAGTATAGTTCCAGGATCACAGGACTATGTTTCCTAACTGGTTTCAGTTAAGATTGTTTAGCATTTTGGACTGTGCAGAACTGTTCATGTACTGTAATAAGGTAAAGGTAAAGGTTCCCCTCGCACATATGTGTTAGTCGTTCCCAACTCTAGGGGGCGGTGCTCATCTCCGTTTCAAAGCCGAAGAGCCAGTGCTGTCCAAAGACATCTCTGTGATCATGTGACCGGCATGACTAAATGCCAAAGGCTCACGGAACGCTGTTACCTTCCCACCAAAGGTGGTCCCTATTTTTCTACTTGCATTCTTTACGTGCTTTCGAACTGCTAGGTTGGCAGAAGCTGGGAAAAGTAACGGGAGCTCGCCCCATTACGCAGCACTAGGGATTAGAACCACTGAACTGCCGACCTTTCAATCGACAAGCTCAGCATCTTAGCCACTGAGCCACCGCATCCCTCTATGTACTGTAATACCAGCTGCTAATCTCTTAAACCAAAATACCTTAAACCATTGTTTCCTTTTGCAGGATCACACTGCAGTTATAGAGGGCAGTTACATGATTCCAGAAAAAGGTTCTCTCATTCCCCTCCAATGCATTGTTCCATTCTAGGGTTATACAGCCCTAGTTATATTCTCTTTACAATTAAACAATTGGGATCAAGTTATCCCCCACCCCACTCCCAAATATATATACTTGTATGTACACTGGGCATTATTATTATTATACACAGAAAATAAAATGAGAAAAAGTCTGCTTAATATGAAAATCAATTTGATTGCAATCCGAACATTTGAAGATTATATGATCAAAATGGATAGAATCAAACTCTCAAATCCAGTATACAATGTATAAATGGGTGGGGGGAGGGAACCCAGAGGTTACTTGAAGGACTGCCTTTATGTAAATCATTCTGCTGGCAGGAGGAACGCAGACAATTCAGCTCTGGAATTTGCTACCATGAGATGTAGAGCTTGGTTTCAAATAAAGATTGGACCAATTCATAGAAGTCACGGGATCAATGGCTATTAGCCTTGATGGGCATGTAGCTCCCTCGGAAGGCAAACTGCTGCAAAACCACTGAGCTTCCTTATGCAGAAAAGTCTATGAGAAGAGACTGCAGGACTACAGAGAGTCCTCAATTTATGACCACAACTAGGACAAGCAATTGTTAAATGAGTCACGCCTAATTTTATGATGGTTGTTAAAGCAAATCACTCCAGTTGCAAAGTGAACCATGCCGTCGTTAAGCAAATTTGGCTTCCCTCATTGACTTTGCTTGTTGGAAGCCAGCTGGGAAGATCGCAAATGGGGATCACGTGATCCCGGGATGCTGCAATTAAATACATGATGGTTGCCAAGTGCCGGAATTGTGATTACATGATTGTGGAGATCCTGCAATGGTCATAATAGCAATAACAATAGCACTTAGACTTACATACTGCTCCACTCTCTGAGTGGTTTACAAATGGCACCATACTGCCCTCAGCAATCACAATCAGGAGGTCCAGCTGCCAGTTACTTTTTTCAGTACGGTTGTAACTCTGAATGGTTGCTAAACAAATGGCTGTAAGTTGAGGACTACCTATAGATAAACCAGGGGGTTCATTCCATCTGGATACTGCTGATATTTTCTTCTTTATGTGCCTATCCATTGAGGCCAATGTGGGCCACATGCATTTGGCAGGCTATGGCTCATCTATACTTCCCTTAGAGCAACTATGGCACAAGTTAGGGGGCAATTTTAAAACAGGCTTTTTTCTATCCTGAAAGAAGAGTTTTAGCATATAACAGGATTTTTTTAAAAGCCTATATTGGGTTTTTTAAAAAAATATTTGAAATTGCAGCTGTTTATGTGTAATAAGCAGTGATTTGAGCTTTACAATATTGTATTACATCCAAACTAGACTGTTGTTTCTCTGTGGCATATAATATATGTGGGTATATGCATTATTTTGTATCTATCCATTGATTTATTTTGTCACGTTCATGTAGTGTATATTGGAGATGGCAACCCTTTGAGAGCTGTATGCAACAAAATTTAATTTTAAGGTATGCCAATTCGTGTACATTCAAAGTGACAATAGAATGATTCTAAATCTAAGTCACCTGTTGATTGATTATTGGAAGCCATCCTGAGATGTGTAATTTTTAAAAAGTAAATAAAGACAGGAGGGAAAAGTGAAACGTCTTCACAGCTGAAAAGTAAATACTGTACGTAGTTCCCCCACTCCTGCCTTTAATTGGTTAAAAGAACATATAAAGAACGCAGCTGAAAACAAGAAAATGAGGCAGTTTTGAACAGAGCATTTAGCTCCCGAAGCCCAAAGCTTCAACAAAGAAAAGAAAAAAAGGGTGGCTTACCAAAATGGCTAAGAATACAGGGAAACGCAGGATCCACCAGAAACCCATATTATTATTGGTACTCCAACAACTGGGGGAGTAATGAAGAAAGAAAGAAAGAAAATGGGTACAGATTCTTATTCTTCAACAGTCTTTCCTGCTGCTCATACATTGTATGACCATCCATGACCATGCATTTCCAAATCTTATGTGAATGGCACTTCCTAAAGCACCTGGTAATACTGGGGCTACAGAAAAACCATAGCCAATATACATGTGGATACTGCATCTTTGTAGCATTTTTTTATAACTTACTGAATATTTTCGTAAAGATATTTCACCACCACCCACGGCACAATGAAGAGGATTGGGGCTCCTGGGGAAAAAAAGAGAACAGAATTATGCAAGAAATGACCATCTTTTCATCATAACCAAAAAGTCAGTGCAGGAGAAGTCAATGTTCTAGATTCCACTCAATACGTATCTTCTGTAATTCCTAAAATATAGATATGAAGGAGGCAAGTTGTCAAACTTTGAGGTTTTCTCATTCAGTTTGCTGAAGTTGCACAGATTGTTATTTGTTTCATTTGTACTGGGGCATTTGCCCCAGTACAAATAACATCTGGACTTTGATCACTATGTACTTTCTAATCTTCATCTCCTAATCCTGATCTGAGTTAGCCCTTCATGCATGTAACTAACATGTTAAAAGCCAATGCAGAATTTCTAATTGTGTGATTGGGATCACAACTAATTTGTCCTCATGTTTCCCAGATTCTGTCTTTATTGAGACCATCCAACTTCTCATGACTTGGTCATTATATAGCAATGGTGAAATGTAAATTTTGTTACTACCGGTTCTGTGGGCGTGGCTTGGTGTGTGTGGATTAATATGACTGAGTGGGCGTGGCCAACTTTTTCTTTTTCTTTTACTTTTAAAACCATTTTTTCTACAACCTCTTTGGCTGAAGAGGTTGTAAAAAAATGATTTTTAAAGCCTCTGACGATCCTAGCTGACTTGCCTGATTGGCAGAGGCTTTTTTTCCTTTTAAAAACATTTTTTCTATAACCTGTTCAGCAGAAGAGGTTGTAGAAAAAATGCTTTTAAAAGCCTCTGATGATCCCAGCTGAGCCACGCAATCATCAGAGGCTTTTTTTTTTAACTTTAAAAGCATTTTTTCGGCCAAAGAGGTTGTAGAAAAAATGCTTTTAAAAAAAGCCTCTGATGATTGCGCGGTCAGCTGGCAATGTGGGGGGGCAGGGATTTTTGCTACCGGTTCTCCAAACCACCCACCTCCATCGCTACCGGATCGGGCGATCCGGTCCAAACTGGGAGCATTTCACCCCTGTTATATATGCTTTAAATCAGGAGTGGGCAATGTAAGGTTCTCCAAGTATCACAGAACTCCAATTCTCATTAGTCATAATTGGCATGATCAATAATGTGGGATGATGGTACTGTAAAAGCACAAGTGATTTAGGTGAGACTTTGAAGGAGAGAAGCAAAGGTTAGAATTTCAGATAAGATGTCGATGAATCAATATATATATATTGTTTGTTTTGGATATGACAGCTATCCAAAACAAATACAACCCCCCTAAACACATCCTAGATCTGACCAACCACTGCCTAACCAACACATACTTCATCCACAATGGACAAAGATACAAACAGATAGAAAGAGCACCTATGGGATCACCCCTCTCACCCGTCATTGCAAACCAATACATGGAACACTTTGAAACCAACATTTTAGATAAATCTGAACACAAACCCAAACTCTGGCTCAGATATGTAGATGACACTTTCATAATTTGGCCACATGGAAAAAAAAACTGGACAACTTCCTCACACATCTCAACAACCTACACCCCAAAATACAATTTACTATGGAAATAGAAGCTAACAACCAACTCACCTTTCTGGACGTCCTAGTCTACAGAAAACCCGACGGCTCCCTAGGACACCCCATCTACCGGAAAAAAACACACACAATTCGCTACTTAAATGCTCAATCACATCACCACCCTGCACAGATCAACTCCGTAGCCGAGACTCTCATCTCCAGAACCAAATGCCTAGCTGACAAAGACCACCTGAAAACTGAATTACACACTCTCACAAATGTATTAATCTCTAACAGATTCCAAAGGAACACAATTACCAACCTAATCCAATGGGAGACACCCCCCCAAGAACCGAGACACAGAACAGGACAACAGCATTGCCCTCCTCCCTTACATCAAAGGCACCATAGATAAAATCAGCAAAATTCTCCACAAACACAACATCAAGACAACCTCCAGCCCTGACCAAAAAATAGCCAACATCTTAAGAAACCCCAAAGACAAGATCCAGCTAGAAAACCAAGGAGTCCATGAAATACCATGCAAAAACTGCCCAGCCACATACATTGGACAAACCAATAGGAGAATAAATGCATGCATCACAGAACACAAAAACACAGTCAGAAAAGAAGAAAAAACTTCCTCCCTTTTCCAGCACCCTAAAACAACAAGACATGAAATTGATTTTGAAGGAACCAAATTAAACTCCAAAATTGAACACTTCAACAAGAGAATAATTATGGAAGCCATCGAAATAGAGAAACACCCCCGTAGCATGAATAAACGTGACGATACCTCCTGCCTACTAGACATCTGGAAACTAGCTCTAGTCAATGGACGAGCCCCAGCCACAAAAATTGACACCAGACCCAGGATGACACATGATGCCACCGCTGGTCATCCTCACCAGATTCAAACCCAATCCCATCCCATAGACGAGGTGCAGCCACTATCTAGGGGCCGGACTGCAGTGGCATCGCCAACTGCTACACCCTCCTCCAATCCCCACACAAAGCAAACTAACACACGCCATGAACACATTTATTATTTATTTATTTATTTTGAACTTATATACCACCCTTCTCCCTGGGGACTCAGGGCGGTGTACAGCCAGAATTAAAAAACATAGAATACGAACATTAAAAAAACAATTAAAAATATATATAAATTTGGCCCCATACTTTAAAAAGTGACAAACCAATTAAAAACATTTAAAACTCTTTTTAAGCCAGCCCGGCTTGCTGGAAAAGAGAGGTTTTAAGGGCACGGCGGAAGGCACTGAGGTCTTGAGTTCTCCTTATCACAGGGGGCAGCTGATTCCAGAGGGTAGGTGCTCCCACAGAAAAGGCTCTCCCCCTGGGGGTCACCAGCCTACGTTGTTTGGCTGATGGCACCCCGAGGAGGCCCTCTTTGTGGGAGCACACGGGTCAATGGGAGGTCATCGGTTGCAGCAGGCGGTCTTGAAGATAACTAGGCCCTATGCCATGGAGCACTTTAAAGGTGATAACCAAAACCTTGAAGTGCACCCGGAAGACCACTGGGAGCCACATGACAAGACCTCAGACTCGGAGCCAAACCAAAGCCCGGGATGTTGCATCACAGCTATCTGCTCAAGCCATTACAGAACTCAGGATGTTACAACACTAAAGCTCAGGATGCTACCACACAACCCATTACCCAGGTCGTTACAACACAAAAGGCTAATGGGCATACAGCTAGGACCTCGGCCACACAGGATGTTATGAAACAACCGACTAATCTACAAACATCAACTCCATCTACTAATCAAGATGTAACAACATAGCCAACCAACCTGCTTACAACAACAAAGCCAGCACTCCACACCTCCCCATCAGTATTTATAGAGAGATGGCATCTCCGATCATGCTTTGCTCGTACAAGCATGAAGCCGAAGACACCAGCCTGAAGATGACGAGTGGGACCTCATCGAAACATCGCCAAGATACTCTCAATCTTACACAGGAAAAGACCTGAATACACCATGACTTGCATACCTGTACCCGTGAAAATCTATGAAAACAGGCAATAACTATTCAATTGCTTTTAAAACACCTCTGCTACACATCTAGACATTTTCATCTTTTGGAAAGCTTGCAAAGAGCACCAAATTTTCATTTATGGAGCAGAATGACGCAACTTTCTCACCTGCAGGTAAAATGGCTGAGCTGAACTGAACCTACAAAACATATTCAGCCTTGGATTCAGAGATTCCCCATGGATGGACCACAGGACATCCCTGAAAAAAGGAAGACATAGGAAGAGATTTTCCACAATGCTTCCTTTCCTCAGGAGAAGTTTTCTGGAGAGATCCTCCTGAACAGTGTGGGAAATGGTAACTGGGAGACTGCAATGAGAAGGCAATGTGTGACCTTCTGCAGCTTGCTGACTGCAGTTGCTATTATCAATAGAAATCCCGCCTTTGTTTCTCCAGAGGACGATACCACTGGATCTAAACCTAATTGCCTGTGGAACCAAAGAAGCAGTCTGGGTCCAATCCATACATCCTGGCTATTCTCATAATCATAATTGTTGCACATGCTCTATGCCAGACATCAGGAATATGATCACATGCTCTAGTTCCACCTCCAGTTATACTGTTTCCTGTTCTGATATTACAGCTGACTCCCTTGTGTTCTTTTCCTATGGATGAGGTTATCTGTGCCCTGGTGATTACTGACACTCAACTCCCCATCCTGTACTCACCCCAGCCGATGCAGAGGTAGAGGGTGAAATAGCTGCGTTCAGAGAAGACCGTCAACACCAGCAAGTTGTACAGATAAATCCCCTCGACGAGCAGCCAGCAATAGTTGGCCACAATACCATACTGCATGAACACTGTGGCTGCCTGGCACCCTGCTGCTGCCTGGAGAAAGGAGAGGAGTCAGGAAGAAGGAGAACCCCAAGAACATGTTGCTCTAAATGACAGGTTTCTGGGCTGGGAAGCCTTTTTGTCCAAACCATGTAGCTCCTATGTTGATGCCTTATGGCAGAATTTCAACCTTGGCAATTTTTAAAATATATGGTCTTCATACATGCAGGCTGGGAATCTTGGAGTTAGGGGTCCTTGGTGCTCTCTGAGCTTGCTTGTCCCAAATATGCTTTTTCAAGAGGCAACTGAACTTTCTGGGTTTTTTTGTTTTGTTTTTAAATTTGATTTATATGCCGCCCTTCTCTGGAGACTCAGGGCGGCTTACAAGGCGTTAAGCAATAGCCTTCATACTTTTGTATATTTATACAAAGTCAGCTTATTGCCCCCGCAATCTGGGTCCTCATTTTACCTACCTTAGAAAGGATGGAAGGCTGAGTCAACCTCGAGCCTGGTGAGATTTGAACTTGCAGTAATTGCAGGCAACTGAATGTTAATTACAGTGCTTAGTCTGCCACGCCACGTCTTTGAAGACGTTTCCCTTCTCATCTAAGAAGCTTCTTCAGCTCTGTTAAAGTGAATCACTAAATGTCTACAGAGATTCTCAGTCATCCAGGTTATGTTGTCCCAAAGGTGCTTTTTCAAGAGGCAACTGGACTTTCTGGTTTTTTGTTGAAGACGTTTTGCTTCTCATCCAAGAAGCTTTTTTAGCATTTGAGAATCTCCATAGATATCTGAGCTTGCTTGTTTTCTTGCAGATGTTTCATTACCCTAACAGGTAACATCATCAATGCTAGAAAGGAGTGCTGTTTGCTGTCAGTTTATATTTTGGTGGCTTGCCTGTGGGTGTGTGGATGTGGGTGTAGGTGGTCTTAGATCTTGGAGTTGAAGTCCACACATCTTAAAGTTGCTAAGACTGGGAAACATTGGCTTATGGTTAAAAACTAATAGTGGGACAGACTGAAGAGTCTTGGAAGAAAAAAGAAAAGGATGAAATACTCTTTTGACACTTTCACAAGATTCAGAGTTTTCTGGGCAATGTACCAGTGGCCTTTCTTGAATTGTGGATTGCAGTTGTTAGTTATTAGAAATTGTTTGATGAGAGCAAACACTGCTACTTCCCATATCCAGGATTACAAAATGCGTAATGTGTGACTTTCCAGATGTTGCCAAAGCAGAATTGCTGACTGGAGCTACTGGGAAATGTAGTTCAGAAACTTCCAGAGGATCAGATGTTCCTCACCAAATAAATGTACAAACACTAAATCACTGCATTACCATGACTCATTTTGAATTAAAATCTAGCTCCAGGATGAGCTTTCACAAGGATCTTATCTTTAGCAGTTACATATGTGAAGAACAATAGACATCCTTATGTGAAGATTATTGACATGTGAAGGTTATTGACAGGTTATTGGCATTTTGTACTGAATGTTCTCTACATTCAGTAGAGAAACTGAATGTAGGTTTTAGCTGATCTAAAAATGTTTTTTCCTCATAAGTTATTTTAAACCTTCCCCAAACTTTTCAACGGTCCTTGGTTGTTTGGGCATGGGAACAGAAAAGCTGAGACTGTAGAATAGCAGAATGATGGGCCTAAAACGGAGGTTCTCAGACTGGAGGTTGGGACCTCTCAGAGAGGCAAAACGATCTTCAAGAAGTGTGGTGGGGAGGTAGAGTGTCACAATTTATTTAAAAACTAAAGGGGTAAGTAGCATTGTCAAAACTCAGTCAGGCTTTTATTCCCCGTTGTGACTATGTGAGCCTGCAGTGGGCCACTGTAGTTCTTGAAATCTGAGAACTTCTAGTGATACGGAGGAACCACCAAGTCTACATATAAAAACATGTAATTATTTATACATAAATTTGTACATAAATTATTTAGACATATGAATTACATGTCCATCCTAATCAGTGGTGGGATTCAAGTAATTTAACAACCGGTTCTCTGCCATAATGATTTCTTCCAACAACCAGTTTGCCAAACTGCTCAGAAAGTTAACAACCGGTTCTCCCGAAGTGGGGCGAACTGGCTGAATCCCACCACTGATCCTAATTCATGTCACAGAAGTTCATTTATCACTTGAGGGGGTTGCATTATCACAAAGTTCAGAAACTCCTGGCATAAGATTTATTGGATTAGTACATATACAGGTGGCCATTGGTTGGGTGGAAGCCTTACAATGTAGCTGGAAACAGGAAAAAAATAAAATAAACGAGGGACTATAAAAGAGGGTGCTGTTACCTTGTCACTCTGCCAAAGGCTCACGTTGTAGTCATCAACCTTCTCACTGTAGCGAGTGTGGAGCAGCGTGTCGATGGTGAGCACTGAGATGCCCTTCAGGATGAAGGAGGCGAAGAGGTTCATGTGGATGTAGTTGCGCATGCAGTGCAGCTTGCTGGAGAACAAGGAGCTTGTCAAAAATGCCTGTCTATCTGGCTCAGGTCACGCTATACTTCTCTGCCCAAACCTTCACCCCACTGGGCCACTGTTCCTCCCATTCCCTGTTTTTTGCCCTCACAGTTTTTCAGTTCTTGCATCACTCTCTTCAGCCTGCTGCAGCAACCCCTCACATTAACAGTTCTGCAGAAAATCCAGTCTTTCCAGACTAGCTACGTGTGTCTACTCCAGTGTATCTTCCCCTACGTTGTGCCCAAAGTGTGATGAGATGGAATAGGTTTGAATGTCCTTTTAATCATGGCTTTCTCAATCTTGGCAACCTTAAGATATCTGGACCTCAACTCCCCATGATTTTAAATTGGGATTTTAAATTTTTGGGGTTTTAAATCTGAGCCGAAATTATTTAATAATTTTAATAATTTTAATTGATGTTTGTCTTTGTGCTTTTAATAGGCTGTACACCACCCTGAGTCCTTCGGGAGAAGGGCGGTATAGAAATAAAATAATAATAATAATAATAGTAATAATAATAATAATAATAATATTATTAAAATTGACAAAGTAACTATTTTAATCAGTAGAGATGAAGCAAGATAATTTTAGAGGTTGGACTTGGAGACTAGGGCTTTCCTCAGTAGAGGATAATGTATATTTCAGAATAAGATAATCCATATCTGTTTTACTTGAGGGCCCTTTTTGCTCATTATGCTGAGTAAGACTCTGGAAGTTTACTCTGATGGCACTAATAGTAGGCCTATGACCAAGCTCTACTAATCCCCCCCCTCTTTCTTTTCTCCTCCCACTTTGAAAGAATCCATCTCATTCCAACCCAATCCATTTCTTTCCTTTTTCCTCCACTGTTGCAAGGGTCAACCACCCTACCATCGCCAGTCCCAATCCAGTTTCCAAATCACCTGAAGCCTAGCAACACAGCCAAGGCCAGAAGCAGAGCACAGAGGGACACTGAGTAGCCCACCGTGTACATCACTCTGAAGCTTCCATAGATTCTATCAAACCACTCCTGGAAAAAAAAAAGAGGAAAAGAGTTTGTCTGATGCACGAAATCAATTCAGATCCTTTATCCATTGGAAGGCAGAAAAAGATGACCTTGTAGAAATTAACAGAATTTATTTATCTGCTAACCTGGTCTTCCTTGTTGTCTATCATACATTGATCAGCATTGCGCAGTGACTTCCCTCCAGGACCAGTCACCCACTGTCCATCTGGGCCACATTTCTTGAATACATAATCATGCTTCACTACAGGAATAAAGAGGAACATTATCATAAATATATCTATCCATAGAGAATGTCTACCTGTTCTGAGCTTTAATAATCTATTGTTGATTCTAATATCTGTTCTAAATTTAAATTCTGGCACCCTCTGACTTTCATCTCACGTTTCCCCAGAAAATTAGGCAAATCTTTAATGCATTTGCTTACCATTTCCTTTATTTTATATTAGTTTTATGACCCTCTTTTCATTCAGACCCGAAACACAGTGTGTTATAAGCTTTTAAATTATATTTTAAAACTGATAAACTACATTAAATCTACTAAATTGTACTGAAGTATCTCAAATAATAGGTAACAAAAACTAAATAAACAAAACAGTAAAAACTAGAAGAAGACTTTCTAGAGCTTTGAAATAATAATGGCATAGTATATCATTCATTTTCCCCACTGTGAATTATAGACCATATGTAAGCATATTGACTTATATATGTTTATCTCCTAGGCTGAAAGTTGACATACCGTATTTTTCGGAGTATAAGATGTTCCGGACTATGAGACGCACCTACCTTTTTTGGTGAGGAAAACAAGAAAAAGAAATCTGCCTCTGCCTCCCAGCAATTTTGCCTCCTTGCAGCAAACAGCCTGCTTTGCTTTCATTTTCATTTTCAGCATAGCTTGATTAGCACAAGAAAAAAAAAACTGCTCCCAGCAATTTACCTCCTTGCAGCAAGCAGCAGAGGTCCCTCCAAAACAGCTGAGAGCAAAACAGCTGGGAGTCGGGAGGCCATCCAATCAACTGTACTAATTAGGCTGTGCTGAAGCTGAAAGGAGCTGTTTCTTCTTGCTGCTTGCTGCAAGGAGGTAAACTGCTGGGAGGCAGAGGCCAAAGGGTGGGGGCCAGTGGGTGGGCGGGGCTACATTCTGTGTATAAGACGCACCTAAATTTTCACCCCCTTTTAGGGGGGAAAAAGGTGCGTCTTATACTCCGAAAAATACGGTATATCATTGAATTTTTTTACTAACTTGCAGGTCTATATAATTGAAGAATACAATACATCTTATCTTCTTATTATATCTCCCTATGTTAGGCAAGGTAGGATAGTAGGTTTGTTTATCCCAATTACCCAGTGAGTTTTCTTGGCTGAAGATGGAAGTGAAAGAGTCTCCCTAGTTCTCCGACATTAGAATCACCACACACATTGTCTAGATACACAGTCCATTTTCCCGGCTAAAGATATGGTGCAATGTCAATCAACTCCCTAGTGTAAATACTGTACCTTGATCATACCAGGGCAGGTACCAGGGGCAGGAAACGTTGACAGTGCTGTTGAGTTGTGCATCAGGCCAGCATGAATACTTATCAAAGGTTCGGTTACAAACCAAATCTAGAGAAGAGAAGAAAATACAAAGATGGGTACAGCAATTATATATGTGTGGGGGGTGTTTTTTCTTATTTTCTTCTATTTCCATGATTATCTCTTTTAGTTTTATCTCACATTATGTGGACCCAAAATGTTTTATCCAATAAACTCTATTGGGGACTTGACTTGACTCAAATAAGTTGTACTGAAGATGTATCTGTGAGATCATTCCCCCTGCTTTACTCTTGAGTGAATACCTAGAGGATTGCCTAGCAGTTCCTGCCTTGTACTTCATTCATACATAAACTTCAGCCTTGAAACCATTTGTGTGTTTCTGTACATACATGAATGCATCACTCTCAAGGAAAAAAGTGATCTGTTAAGTTACATTCTACTATTTCTGTGATGCCTTTCTCCATTCCTCCAGTGCCACAGTTTCCAAAATTCTTGCATAATGGTTTTCAGGATGCTATCAAAAAGCATAGGATCCCAGCTTTCAGAAGATTATGACTTCAGCAGAATAAGCTGGAAGAAAATCAGCAAGCACTTTGCCAAACTGTCAATGCTTTCCCCCGTCTCACTTTCCTTGTTCAGATAAATTGTCAGCTGATACTCAATCTCCAGGGGGACCTTGTCTCACCAGTAGATGGTGGCCAAAGGCTCATATTGCGATGGCATTCTTCACTGTAAGCCTTCCAACTTTCATACACGTATTCATATACATATTCCATAACCTGAGCAGAAGCTCCCTGAGGAAAAGAAAGAAAAAAAAAAGTGAGCTGCCCTGCTCAGCATTTGTGTATTTGATCTGAAACAGCCAGACAAGAAGGAGAAACCAAGACCCTTACCTGAAGGCAAAGAACCAGTGCAAGCAGGATTCCGAGAAGGTGTGACTGGGACATCCCTCTGGAGAGCTGCAAAACTGCATAGGGATGCTCCTGGAGCTGTTGGTATCCTACAAGATGTCCTACTGCTGTTTTATCAGGTGTCCTGCAAAGGATTAGAAAGGGGGGAAAGCAAAGTTACTTATGCTTGCGTGCTCCTCGCTGCTGAACTGTTAGTTCCAAGCTTCAGGAGCGCGTCTCCAAGGTTGATGACGCAGGCGGAGACAGGGTTTTCTGGGCTACATCCAAATAGTCGGTCTAGTGCCAGCAAATCATGGATTGAAAGGAACCTGTCAGGAATAAACATGGCTGCTGAGCCTCCTCCCAGGTCAGGTGTTAAGGACTTACTAGTGTTTTGACTCTCTCTGGTTGGTGCTGGGGCCTCCCACACTGGAGCCAGGGGGAGTGGAGGACACCCAACTTAGGGGACTGCTTCAGATGCCAGCCATTGCAATTGGAGCCTGTTGGGGGAAGGGGAGTTATTTCTGGGCTGGATTTGGTTCCACCGCTGAGTGCTTAGAGTTGTAAGCACAAGGACTATCTTGCCTCATCGCCTCAGAACCACAGTATGGCCTCGCCATGCAGAGACTTACATACCTCACCCACAGACGAGCGCATGTTTGCCAAAGAATAATATGCAGCCAAGTAAAAGAGTACATATAAAAAAAAAAAAAAAACTTGAAGCTTTCTTTACAGAGGATCCAGCAATTGACTAAGCACATCTGGAACTAGGAAGGCCACCTCATTTTCCTGGAAAGGCACCTTGGCAGGCCCACAGTATTGACTGATATGCTCCCCTTGCCAGGGAGTGGAAGAATTGCAGTGCTCTGGATGGTAAGTTAGTTGTGTAATGTGTGGATGGTAAATTAAGGGTGCGTAGAAAAGTGTGCAGAGGGCATAGAAAGTAAAATACATTAGAGACGTTATGTCAGGGAATTAAAAAGTAAGTTATGTCAGGGAATTAAAAAGTAAGTTATGTGAGGGATAGACAGAAACCGTGCTGCTTGGGGGAACCAGCAGAGGGTAGTATAGCTATGTAATCTCTGGGTACGCTAGCAATAATAAGATGACACCCAAAGCTTATGTGCGTGCATGCATGTTAGTAAGGTCAAAAGTAGCAGCATGCATGGGAAAGCAGGGAAGGTTATGTTCCTTGGCCTACCAAGACGGAGGGGCTGAGGTCTGCTGAGCACAGGGGACTGGATGCCTCCTGATCTCGTGGACACTGTTCTTTGCATTCCATCCCACTGACAGGGCCTGTGGTTTAAGCCAGCAGCGACTCTCTCCTCCTGATTCAGCCAGTATCTCTCCCCCACCCTCCTCTTTTCCCCCCAGTCCCTGTCTAAGAAAATAGGGAGGGACGAGGGAGAATGTGCCAACACCACTCTGGCTTGTTTACAGCTCCTGGCACAGTCCAGTTAGGACTCAAAAGGCAGTTAATCATTAACACCCTCCAGAGATCCCTGGCTCTTCAGGCCTTGTTGTCTCCTAACCCAGGAGCCCCCTTCCTGTGGCTGACAATATCCCCCATGTGCCCAGAGTCAGACTTCCTGGCTGGAAAGCTATACTAGGTTCCCATGGGCGGGTTGAGCAATGCCCTGTGTTCATGCAGAATAAACTCCAAGGCACCCGTGAACTAATGCCTTCAATCCTTCTCTAATCTGGTTAAAGGGCTTCTGAATGAGACTGCAGTGCTCCGGACAAACAAGCTATTCTTCGCTGGGTACCTTGCAACAACAGGCCAAGCTTTTGGCACCAGATGCTGCCAGAGCTATGCTGGGATTAAGAAGGGGCTGCTCCATTTACCCCATGAAGCAAAAAGCCCTTGGCTTGGATTGCTGGAGTTTTAACTGTGGAGTCTTGGAGGGACAACTTCCCACCAGACATCAGGACTTTCCATTCTCCAGTATTCTCTGAGCGATGGAAAAGGACAACCAGAAAGCTGGGAAACCCTCTTTTGCTAGAAGGCAACTGTACCTTTCAGAAATTATCAGGATGTGATTAATCCAGAGTAGACAGTTCAGGTTTGGCAAGAAAAGGAGTACCTGTGGCTAATAATTCTTGCTCCTTCCCCTTCATAGCTCATGGAAACAACATAACTCATCCAATCAATTAATTTGTTTAAGACATTTGTAGACCACCTAACTGATCACAATGAATCCACAAAGTGGGTCACAGTAATTGGAACTTATAGTCAAGCCAGCACCCACCGGTATAGGCAAAAATAGTGTAAATCCAGAGCAGTTGGTGATCCTTCAGTCAGTATAGAAATAACTGGTCCTTCACTGATACGATTAAATGGCAATGCATAAATACAATTTTTTTTCAGCCATAGAAAGTCTAACTCGAGGGTCTGATCTGAGCATTCAGAGTGTGAATACCTGCTCTCCTGCCATAGAAGCGTGGCCGTTCCACAAGCCAACTTCCAAAGCATAAATCCTTTAAGCATGTAATGCAATACTGTCTATATACCTTGATGCATTTTTCTCTCCCACACATGAAAGCTATTGATTTGCTCATGTTTTAGAAAAATTCTCCTAGATATGCTTTGTAACTTGCCTTTTGCCTCTAAGCTTGAACCCAAAGTGAGTTAAAACTTGAGGCTCTGCTCTATGGCCAGTCTGCATTTGATTGGAGGATGGCAGAGACTTCTCAGTAGTTGCACCACAGGCTCAGCTTTTCCTCTTTGAAGACAAGGGCCTTCTATGGGGATTTCTGTGTTCACACCTGCTTTTAATTCTTGTATGCTTCGGTGTGATATACAGTATTCTGTGGATAAATTGCCTGCTGCTTTCAGGCATCAATCCAAGCACAACAGGCAGTCTTGTTAAGCTCTGTGCAGCTGTGTTGAACCTTCCCCAAGTAATGACTTCTGGCTCACGATTAGCACTCAGCTGTAAGGTTTGGCACCACAGAATATTTAATGGACTAGCTGCTTATGAACATTTAATTTATTTTTTTTGATATCATCTTTTATGCCTCCTACAATTTTCATATCCTTTATGCTCGTACACCTTGTATTATTTTTTTAAGTTTTAAAAAGTTTTTATTAAATATAAAAAATTCAACATCTACATAAATATCTACCTTCTTGTATTAATTATATTACCTTCCCATTCCTTATGCTGGTTTATGAGCATAATAAAGTTTGATTCAATTTGATTTTGATAACAATATTGTTCATTATGATCCACTTTTGCAACTAGGGTCAAAGTAAGACATAATTGTGTAAAATAAATACAGCGGTGCAGATTTTTGACTCATGGATTAGGAGGATTTGTGAATCAGTTGTCAGTTTTAGTAACTAAAAATAGTTCTTCCATTTAATGTTTACTGAGAACTGTTTGTTGAAAATCAGAGCGCTGCATATAAAACATCCTCCAAAATTTTTGCAGCGTCCAGGATATTAGATCAGTATTATCCAAGATGAGGTTTAAATCAAGGGCTTTCCACATTATGTGGAAATATGCATATCAGAATTGGTTGTTTTTCCCAGGGAATAGCAATTAGAGGGTAGAGCATGGCACTTGGTTATTTTCCTTTTGGCTAACTCACAAGCGTCCCCTCCTCCATTTTCACAGAAATAAGGAAATTCCACTTCAACTAGGTAACACTTTTAACAACTACACAAATAGTGTTGTGCAAGAATAACAGCAAGAATATCTTTTTAAGAATGTAACACAGGCCTGTATCATACGAATGCATATAAGCACATGTAATATAAAGAATACAGTAATGCATGTAAACTATTTTTGCAGTTAAGTGAAATAATTATTTAAAGACTTAAAGATTTAAACACTGTGAAAAGTGTTTCTTGAGGATTAAGATAAAGGTGCGGTGGAATACGTCTTTAAAAAAAAGAGATAAATAGATTCACAAGTAGCGGATAGTCAGATTTTAATGTTTGGTATTATTAGCTAAAAGTTTCATGGAGCCAAATAGATGTAAAGCCTTGAGTTATGCTTCCTTGTTTCAGAACTTCCCTTACAATAGCAGAGCAAAGTGCTTAGGGATGGATTGACATAAATTTATTGTCTTTTCTCGTTTGGAAGTGGCATGGGATCCCTGCCTTTCTACCATGTAATGCCACACTGTTTCCTTCTTTTCCTGTGTCCACAAGTGACTTTGATCAAGCTGTTTCTAATTTTCATATCTTCACGAAAGAAGCTTTCTCAGATGAGTTGCAGGGAAATATGCATGCCTCTGAGGTGTTTTATAAGTAATTAGCCCTCCTACATGGGCTACATAATGTGCAGAAGGTCTCTGTACGGTAATTCTGCTAAGATCGAGATAGCAACTGAAATAGTTGAAAAGTTCATATTATTTACTTATTTATCAAATTTCTATAGTTGCCCATTTAGCCCAAAGCAATTCTGGGTTACATACATCATATTTATTAGGGTCCCATTTTAATTAGGCTAACAAAAGTCACAAAATGATTGAGGTTTTTTTTAGCTGGGAAGCAACGGAAAAAGGGATGACTATGATTTTGCCAGAAAAGAATGATGCAATACAAACAGAAAAAATAGCATTTCTTGCCCTAAAATAAGCCCTGATATTTTGATATACTTATTACTGACTTTCTGGGTATACTGTCAATGTCTGTTCTAGATGAAGTCTGGCCTGCTGGGTTCGACCTAGAAATAAAGCCTTGAACTCCCTGATTTGATACTCTACATCTAAATACAACACACTGAAGGTAGAAGCAGTCTTACTGATCAGGACTGGGTAGTTTGTGTCCAGCTCTCTGTCTTTAGAGTGTATTTTAAAATTCTCCATTAAATCCACAGCAAACGCCCCCCCCCCCCCAGTTCTATCCTGCTCCCAGGATTTATTTATTTATTATTTATTTATTCATCAAATTAAGTTATTCTTATCCTTGGGAAAATCATGTTTCCTCTGAATAGCGTCTAACTGCTGCTGCCTGAGAGCTAGAAAGCTCATTAATCAGAGAGGCTGGAGGAAGCTAGCAGCATGAAGAGCTGTCCATTCTGTTGGGATGAGCTTTCTCCGTATTAAAATAAGACAGACAAATACATGTGTGATGTGTCCCTTAATTGGAAAGAGCCTGTACAGCCTCTGCTCACCTTGGCTCAGGTTTCTTGGACTGTGAACTCCACAGGCAAATTTCCCCCTCTGACAATTATATCTCCAAAGCCAGAATGATAAGAAAGAGCCACCTCCTTCACTACTGGAAACTGCCCCTTTGGTACTGCTATCAAACTTTAACACAGACTTCCTTGTTGTGAAGGAAGAAGCCCTTTTTCAACTTGCAACATCTGGAGATGGTCTCAAATTCCACACCCAGGAGAATTTAAGAGCTCTCGGGTTGCTGGAATTAGCAGAGATATTGGTATATGCATGCATTGGGAGGACAGACTATTCATCAGCTATTTACCTTTCCACTGGAAGAGTTTATTTTTTTACTGTATTGCTGGCAGAGAAGTACCCTCCAAGGAAGCCCAGTCACACGCTATCCTGGGAGCTGCAGATTCTTCCAGCAAAAGAAAACCTTTGCTCTAAATCTGCGCTTCCTAGAAATAATTCAGTTTGTGCTTCTTGATGTCCCTTAGCCCAGCTGGATATGCTACTTTCCTGGCCCAATCCCTGAACTGAAAGGGCCTCTTCCTGCTCCAGCCCAGCTCTGTTGGGCAGGGATTTTCTGGTCAGAAGCCAGTTTCTTTGTACCAGACACTTTCAAGTAGTCTCACCCAAGCTGCATTACTGCTCAGGCCCTCCTAATGGTTTTTGGAGTCTGCCTTGGGAAGAAGGCAAAGAAGATACACCGTTGATTGTGCTCAGCTCAATCACAATAATTGGAAACGTGTTCTCCCAGCCGGAGTGGCCTCTCTTCTCCATGCTTGGTAAACGTGCTCTGAGTAATTACCCTGTTGTGCAGGCTAATGACCCTGGCCCCTGGGAAGAAAGTATCAAGGACTTCCTAAAACTGATTCTCTACAACACCCAAATTTACTGATTCATGACATAAGCTCAGCAGGTTAGGAAAGGAAAACTCATGTTTTCACAGTTCAATCTGTCTTGCAAGGTTATAAAATACAATTGTAAGTCTACAATTACTTTTTGCTTATCAATTAGAATGGAAAAGAACCCTCAAAGAGAAAAAAAACCCTGCATTACTCCATAAACGCTGGAAACTTCAACTGAAAATAGATTCTCAATAAATTGAACTATACTAGATGAGCAGTCCAACTTCATCCTTAATAAGCAAAAGGTTTAACAGATTAAAGCCACTTAAATTCTTTAGTACATCATAATGCTTAATTATCATAATGTATCCACCTATGAAACAATCCAAAACATAAAACACAAAGGCTTTCTTTCCATCTGTTTCAATCTTTTCTATGTATTTGTTTCAGCAAATTAACCAATTATCGGATCCTTGAATCTTAAACTCTTAATGTTTTAAATTAGGCTGTTTCCTTCCATCAAGTAATATTCTGTAAACTGCAGGAATGCAGCAAAATCTTGATATTCCAGAAGAACCTTTAATGGCAGTAATTAAAGTATAAAGAGTATAATTTAAATGAAAGCACAATAATAGCCAATAATTCCGAATAGGATTTCTCCTTTCGGACCAGGTTTTATATAAGTTTGTGACAAAGCTGATAATATTTGACAATCGCAACTACATTCCTGCTTTAAGAGCCTGGTGGCGCAGCAGACTAAAGTGCTTTTAAGTAGCACCAGCTGCCTGCAATTACTCCAAGTTCAAATCTCACCAGGCTCAAGGTTGACTCAGCCTTCCACCCTTTTGAGGTAGGTAAAATAAGGACTTGGTTTGTGGGGGCAAAAAGCTGACTTTGTATAAAAAAGAACATCGCTTGGGGGGGGGGGCTGAAAGCCCTACTAAGCAGGTATATACAAAAGTATGAAGGCTATTGCTTAATGCATTGTAAGCCGCCCTGAGTCTCCGGAGAAGGGCGGCATATAAATCGAACCAACCAACCAACCAATCAATCAATCAATAAACAAACAAATAAACAAACAAACAAGATATTTGGAGACAGGAAACGTCACGTAAAATCTCAAGTTATCCAGTGTAACTTTCCAGCAAAGATTGCTAGTGACTAACAAGTTGGGTTATTGCTCCTCATAGAATTATTTTGACAATCAAACACAGTCCCCGGCTCTATGCAGAAATCCAGATTAGTGCATCCATGAAAGATGATTTTCTTCCCTGTGTTTGAACCTATCCAGAGAATTATAGATAGCTCTGCTGCCCTGTTGCAACAAACAACAACAAAAAGGAGTCTTATGGGCCTTTGTAGACTGACACATTTAGGGCATAATGTTTAATGGATGTAAGTCCACTTCCTCAGTTTCATTTGATGAAGTGAAAGGCAGCCCATGAAAGTTTCTGTCATGACAAGCTCAGAATCACAGAATTACAGAGTTGGAAGAGACCATTTAGGCCATCACGTCCGATCCCCTGCTGAGCACAAGAGTCCTAATTACAATTTGTCGACAGATGGCTATCTATTTTCTGCTTGAATACATTCAATGAATGAGTGCCCACAACCTCTCTGGGTAACTGGTTCCACTGTTAAGGTATTCTTAGTGTGAATTTTATCCCCTTTAACACTCAAACAGGATCTATTTGTCTGCCTGGAAGGCAATTGTATTAGTTTGTACTTTAAATAGATCTCAAATCATTTTTTCGTTGTGACGTCCTTTAAAGGTATATGAAGAGTGTTATCACTTGCGTTACCCCTATTTGGGCTGCAAAAATGCAGACAATGCACTTGTATGTTTTTCTTGGGTTGTTGTTTTGTTTTTGTTTTCTTTACAGCCAAGCCAAAAGGGCCATCAAGGGTTGTAATTAATGATGGAGAGAGAGAGATGCACCTTAGCAGCCTCAAATAGCCAAGAGGAACTTAGTAGATGCCAGTCCCTATCTTCTCATTGGTGAGATAGCAATAGCATTAGACTTACATACCGCTCCATGGTGCTTTATAGCATTCTCTGAGCAGTTTACAAATGTCAGCATATTGCTCCCAGAGATCATAAATGAGAGGTCATAAATCATTTGTATGCCAAGACTTGTGCTGGGGAAAGACAGAAAACACTACTTTAAAATTGGAACAGCTACAGATAAAAGGACTACCTCCAAGGTGGGAATAAGACAATGCTGCATCCTGAGACATCTTCTAAAAATAGTTAGTGGAGCATCTTTGAACTGTGATCATATGGAAGAGCCAAAAGACACAAATTGGGGATGGGGGAGTTATTACTAAATGAAAGAAACCCCCTAAATAAATGGTTATTATGTGGCTTGAAATGGGTCAGTGCCATTCTACAACTTTACTGAAAAGGGAGGAAGGGAGAGCAGAGCGATAACTTTTAGGGGAGAGAAATAAAGAAATTATAGAAATGAGGTTTACTTTAAGAGCAACTCTTTACTGCATATTTGTCAGAACTCTGTGCAAGAGTCTGAAATACAAGTGCCCATATTAGATCCAGAAAATTGCAGAGTTCAAGAAAGAGAACTGCATGCATATCTTTGGAATTATTACTTCATGGGCCAGATTTAAATGTGTGACTATCCTGCAACACAGTTTCAGTTACCTTTGCTTCTAATATCTTTTAGCCTCATTTAATTTAATGAACCATCTGGAGGGAGGCTTGACCTACATGTCTGGTTCCTATCAGACAAGAGAGCTCTGGATTCTATCCATTCAAGAGACCAGAGAGAGACTGGAAATGCATTGGTTGAAATGTTATTTTTAGGCACAGAGTAAAATGTATCACTGTACAGCTGCCTTTGCAGATAGAAAACGTCTTAATTCATACCTCCTCTACTTAACTTGAATATAGACCCACCAATTTTTGACTCACTTTTGCAAGGTAAATCAATTTGTTGGTACTGGGTAGGTGGGTGGGTAACTGAGAAGCCTATTGTTGGAACTCCTGATAGTTAATAAAAATCAATGGTGTTTAGTAGTCCAAGAACTATAAATATAAACATGTGCCCAGATCATAGCACAGGGCTAAATGATCTTAAGAAGGTTTCTGATTCATAGTTCCAGGAAAATATATAAGGCCGTGAATAAAGAATGAAGGAAAGGACAAGAATAGCACTGCTCACTACACTAAAACATCTGTGATATATAACAAAAGCAGGCAACCCTCATGGCCAGAGGCTCTAATTTTACTTTTCAAAATTTGGAAATGGAGTGGAATCCATAGCTTACAAGGTCCTAGTGGATGATACACTATAATTCATGAAGCCAGAACTGAAATTTTTAGATCTTTTTAAAGGGGGGGGGGGGCAATAGGGGATTAATGGGCAAAATCGGTGCACTAAATTTTGATAGTGCATTACACCTCTATTTTGTCCTTTAAAAAAAAATTAAGACTGTTCCTGTTGAAAGTCTTATCTACCAGTTTTGGTGTGGTATGGATGGACCACTTGGGGGCATTAAAAAAATGGATGCTACCCATGGCCTGTATTATACAATTTTCCCTTCTCTGATAAATAGTCAATATACAATCAAATAAATCACTACACTTATGAAATATTGACATCATGCTGGCCACATGACTGGGGAAACAGCTTTGGACAGCACTGGCTCAATGGATGAGCACTGCCCCCTATAGTCGGTAATGACTAGCAGAATAAAATCCGCAAGGACTCCCTTTTTTTACCCTTCTGAAATGTATGGGATGAGTTTTATTTTACAATAGAACAACTATAGTTGGTAATACTAACAACCCTCCATTTGAGAGCATGCTTGGTTACTCTGGGATTCCTTTCTGAATAAATTATAAAGTCATGGGTTTGAAGAGACCTTGAAGACTACTTGCTCTGACCATGGCAGGAATTCATTATTAGAGCATCCCAAAGAGATGGCGTTCGGTGATGATTACATAAGCAATATATTATTAGCCCCATTGTACATTTTAGTAATGTATCGCAAGATAGGCGTGTGCGTAAGACAAGGATTAGAGATGAAAAACATGATTAAGTGAGTTCTGGGTACATCACTGGATGAAACCTCATCATCCAGGATGATCTTGAAAAAAATTGTTTTTCAATGCTAATAATAAAGTTGAGTTAGAACCTAACTGTGAAAATAGAATCTCTCTGTTAATCCTAACCAGGATAAAATTTCTTGGCCTCTTACGGTAAAGCCTACTGATTCTGATCTCTGCTGCCATTGTCTCAGAGGAAGGGAACTGGGGGGGGGGGACCCTATACTCAAAAGAAAATGATCAAAAGAAGACCATCAAAAGAAAATGATGGTCATTGCAGTCACTCACACATACACATACACATACACATACACACACACACACACACACACATATAGAAAGCAACACTTTTTGTGTCAGAAGGAGCTAGAATGAACCCAGCAGATCTTAGGTCTTACATTAAGGAAATAATAACCTTCTGTGGAGGGAATGGGATGTTACCAATATAGAATTATTCCTTGCTGCTACTATTACACACTACTCATATTAAGATTTATCTCAGCCCCTCTGGGATGTCTCTCTATTTCCATCTTTGCCTAGAGCCATTTACAGTTCCAAAAATAAGCCCCGAGAATAGGGGTGAAATGCTACTGGTTTGGACCAGTTCAGCCAAACCAGTAGCGATGGCTGCGGGTGGTTCAGAGAACTGGTAGCGATGTCAGTGTGAGGCTCCGCCCACCTGCCTGGTCATCGTTACTTCCTGGTTTTAAGTAGATTTCACCCCTGTCCCAGAATCAAACTTAACAAGCAGGAATCCCTGTACAATTTGTGGCATTTAAATAGATTTGGTTACAGGAAAGAAACTAAGGAAAGTTAGGCAGCATTCCTCTCTCCTAGAAGAGATTCTGCATACCAAGGATATATTTTGGGGTAGCTGAAATCACTCGCTCCAAGCTGTTGGGTTTCTCATTCTTGGCTTAGGACAGCATTTCAAAGCCACACAAATGGAGCATGGTGAATCCCAATTTGCACTTCTCAAGAGTGTCACCAAATTACCCTGGCCAAAATTTGACATAGAAACCATTGATTTTTGGTAGTGCTATCAAACTTTTGATTGGAGGAAGGAGTATAATAAACATGTTTATTATGGGGCAATATAAGCACGTTAAGACTATTTTTTTCGCCTTAATTTCTTCTTGAAAAAAATGGCCTAATCACAGCATCTGTATGGCCCCTCCTGCAATTTTCAGGAATCTAAAGATTTTGAAGATACTAAAGTGCAGCTCTGACCCTGAAAATGGCAGTCCAGTCCTGACTTAAAACATTTGGTGGACAAATATATGGTGTTATTATTGCTGTACATTGAAGTTCCATTTTAGTTAGCTAATTTAAAGTCAAGGAGAGACCTTTTCTCCATTAATCGCCATATAGTATTTTTCAGAACTATCCTAGAGTAATACAGAAATAAGGCTAGAGCAAGAAATGGGAATCTGTGGCTATTTTATACATCTTCTTTCACTACCCCATAACCTTTTAGTAATATAAGAATGGTGTAATGGTATGGTATCATCACACTGAACTTTTTCTATTCTCACTCTATTGGCTGCTGCCTGCTAGAGGGATACAACCAGGAATGTGAGTTAGTATCATTATTTAATATACTTTGTATTATTAGATTTTTCTATAGAGTAGAAGTCCATTTTTACCACTCTCCATTACAGTGGTAAAAATGTAACCTCTGCCACTTCTTTGGACAGAGAGTGAATTCCATCACTGATAACAAAAGGAGACCTTAGGATCCTGGAAAAACAATTATTTTAAAAAACGATAACAGAGAAGAAATGAAGAGAGTAAAAACTCCAAATTAACTCCATGCTCCATAGCAATAGAATGTAGAATGGCAATCAGAAATGGTACTTGAGCAGTACAATCCTACACATGACTTTCCAGAAGTAACTTTTTATTGAGTTTAAAAGGGTTTATCACTGATTTAATGCTGTTCTTGTAATTTATTCTGTAATTTCATAATTTGTGTTTTAATAAGTTTTTCCGTCTGTGGCAAAATGTTATGCCATTGCTATTATTTTGGTGGTGGGGTTTGACATCCTGCATAGGATCTTTCTGCCAAGTTGTTATCAAACTGTTTATTAATCTTATGATTACAGATTAGTTTTAATTAATACTTATCTTAAATATTAGCAGCTTCTCATTTGGGTTTTTGAAGGACTCTCCAGTAAATGCCATTGGTTCTTGTGACTGTCAGTTAAATTAAACCTTTCATGATTTGTCACCTTTGCATGATATAAAGAATAGGGTAGAGATAGTAGATTGGATGGATGGATAAGATATATAAAAGATAGATAGATAGATAGATAGATAGATAGATAGATAGATAGATAGATATGGATGGACAGACAGACAGGCAGGCAAGGGGGAGGGAGGAAGGGAGGGAGGAGAGAGATACAGTCAGTCAGATAGACAGAATATACACATCAGTATCTTCTTTGCTGGATGCTTCAATTTCAGAGTCAGCTGTCTTCGATGTTTCTAAGTTCATATTTATTTTATGAAGAGATGTGGTCCTGATTTAAGAGGATATCACTCTCCCCTCTTTCAGTAACACAAGTACAGCTTGATCCCATGCATGTTTACCCTGAATGTCAATGTTGCTTACTTAAATATAGGTGCACACAGAACAGCCATTCTAGTCAATTCTTTTGGAACAGACCTTTGCAAAGAGATAATGGAAAAATAAAGATTTTCACCTTATAGCCCTCCTCTGAGTACATATTTATTTACTTGATTTCTATAGATTCCCCTCTAATCAAGGGACTCTGGGCAGCATACATCATAAGATGTAAAAACTATTAAAACAGTACAGAATAAATATCCATGGCACCAAGTAAAACAGTTACTACAGATGTTAGTCAGGAAATTGGCCTTTTTACACACTTGGGGCCCCAAACCTGGGCACACAACCAAGTCTTCATGTCTTTATAAAAGGCCTACAGCAGGGGTGTCAAACTGGATTTCTTCGAGGGCTGGATCAGCATTGTAGTTCTCCTCTGAGGGCCAGCCGGAGGGTGGGGGGAGAGAGGGGATGGAGGCCTCCTGCAGCACCCTGCTGGCCAAAATGTTTTGGTTGTCCAGACCGAAAATGGGGCACGGGGCCCCCGCGTGCCCTGTTTTGGCTGGCAGAGTGCTGCAGGAAGCCGTTAGGGTTGACTTGTGGAAAGTCTCAAAAGGTGATCATATGACCCTGGGACACTGCAGCCATCATATATATGAGTCAGTTTCAAGTGTCTGAATTTTGATCACCTGATTGTGGGGATGCTGCAACGGATGCAAGTGTGAAAAAATTCATAACTTTGGTCACTAAATGAACTACTGTTCTGCCCCAGCTCTGGACTCCTGAGGATATTGACACACACCAACGGTCCTTATCAAATTTATTAAGTAGCAAGAATAAACAAGACCGGCAAAGGTTGGCAACCAGCCCAGAAAACAAGATATGATAAACCAAAATACTCTGATAATAAATACGAGTTGTTTCCAGCAAGAAAGCACTAGCTGCGTGCGACTTAAATAGGCTAAGGGAGTGGCCAATTATTCTCAAGCCCTACTCTCGAGTAGACCTCCTCCTCCTGAGTAGCCACTCCTGCCTTTTGGCAGCCCTGCGTGCTCGAGCATTAAGGAGAGGCTCCTCCACATCACTCTCTCCACTTGAAGGAGCCTCTGGAGGTTCTGAAGGCCCTGACTGAGTCTCTGCCTCTGGCATCACATCCTCTTCGGCCTCCTCACTGTTCCACACGAGCGCTGGCTGCGCAGGCTGCTGGCGCAACACACCAGCCTCCTCATCATCGGGATCAGCCATGATCCATGCAGGCCGCTGGCAGGCCACAACAACTACAGATAGTCGTGAATGTACGACCACAATTGAGCCCAGAATTTTTGTTCTTAAGTGAGAATTTGTTAAATGAGTTTTGACACATTTCACGACTTCTCTTGCCACATTTGTTCAGTGGATCAGTGAAATTGTTGAATTAATAACAGGGTTCTTAAGTGAATCTGGTTCCCTCATTGTCTCTGCTTGTCAGAAGGTCACAAAAGATTATTATATGACTCTTGGACACTGCAACTGTCATAAATGTGAGTCAGTTGTCAAGCATCCAAATGTAAATCACAAGACCATGGGGACACTATAACGGTTGTAAGCAGTGATGGGATTCAAATAATTTAACAACCGGTTCGCCCAGGGTCAGGTTGGCCGTCGTGGGAGGCGTGGCCCATCCCTGTCCTTCAGCTCGCTGCACAGGCAGGACGAGCCTCCCGCGACGGCCAATCTGACCGTGGATGAACCGGTTGCTAAATTACTCCCCAAAGTGGATCCTGGGTGCTGTGCTGCAATGGAGAAACAGGAAATGGAGCAGCCGGCACGAGGGAAGAAGGAGGAGAGGAAGAAGAAAGAAGGAAAGCAGCCTCCTTGTTCTCTCGCGCCAGCTGCTCCGTTGCCCATTTCTCCATTGCAACGCAGCATCGTCATGTTTCTTGCTGTTGTGTGAGGGAAACAAAAGTTTGTGGGACTTAAAAAAAAAAGTTCAATCAATCAATTCCAACTTCACAAGATCATTTTTTTTTTGTGAGAAGTTGGAATTGATTGAACTTTTCTTTTTAGTCCCATAAACTTTTGTTCCCTGCACACGACAGCGAGAAACACAACATAGCTGGAAATCAGGAAGGCAAAGAAATGCTTGGGGGAAGCGAGGGCATCTGGGCACCAGGCACTGAAACAGGCTTGTCCCTCTCCAGGAGTTGCCCAGGCTCGCTGGAGGAAAGGCTGGCATCTACTGGCACTTAAACGTGGTGGCATTCCAGCTCTGGCCAGGAAGGGGCAGCCAGCATGGGCGCATCAGGCAGGACACCCGCTTGCGTCAGAACCCTCGTTGACCCTCTGGCGCTCTGCCGGTGCTTTGGCCCTGGGCTGCCACCTTATGCTCAGGCCCCGGCCCCGCTGCCTGAGACAGTTTTTGCCTGAGTGACGTGATCAGTTTCCGTCGCTCCTCTCTTGGACTTTTGGGGAGGTTCCCCCCCAACCCCCGTCTGGAAGGAGGTTTAACCGGTTCGCCAAACTCAGCAAAAAATTAGGTATTGGTTCTACCGAACCGTTGTGAACCAGCTGAATCCCACCACTAGTTTTAAGTGTGGAAAATTGTTATAAGTCACTTTTTTCAGTGATGCTGTATCTTTGAATGGTCACTAAATGAACTATTGTAAGTTGAGGACTAGCTGTACTGCACCATCCACCATTACCCACGCTATGGAAGGATGACGGCACTTGCAGACAAGCAAGATCAGAGCTGTTCGCACTTTTGATTCTTCTCTTGCTCTTTCTCACATACACGCAAACACACATGCAACGACACACAGGCACCAACATTTAACACTTGATCTTCAGCACTAAAAGATTGTAGGAATAGGAGGAAGGGGGTGTGTCCTCTCTTGTTAAGAAGCTAAGGGATTAGCCCCTAGTGCGTTAATGGCACATACTCTATGGCTGGGTTGGCATGGAAGCTACAATCCAACCCAGCAGGGGCTTCCTTGCTTGGCTGGGAACGAAGGGAAGCCCTGAGGAGGAACTGATGCGATGAGGTGTGTGGGGTTGGCTTTTTCCCAATAGTAGGGATCCAGTACCTTTAGCTAACCTCCTTAAGGGGAAGCTCATTAGATCCATCATTGGCAGGTGTTCAACAGCTGCCCTCTCTGCTCTTCTCACTTGCTTTTCCACCTCAGCTCTTGCGCCTTAATTCTGATTTTCTTTCTCCTTCACTAGTCTTGCTGGCAGGTTGCTGGATGAAAACAACAGGCTGAAAAAATGACAACGGATCAATTGAGACAGCTCTACAACCCCATGGCCAGATGGGCAATCTCTTCGACCCTGTCCTTTTCCTATATCTGTGCATAAAATAGCCACAGAAAATCTAATGGTTTCATTTTTCAGTATTACCCAGATGTCAGGATGCGGGGATGATTAGCCCAAAGAAGACAGACACTAGGCAATCTTTTTCGCAATAATTTTTACCATAATGCTAATGGCATTTCATAGGTTTCATAGGAGCTCTTTAGGGTTGTCTGAAATTTTCTGATTTTAACAGCTCATTCCAATGGGCTCTGTTATTTGGAAGGTAATGTAGGGGGAGGAGCTTCTTCATAATAACTTATCAGTCCCTACCTTATATTGTAATACAATGACGGAAAACTGCCTGACTGTGGAAGATAGGAAAAGCTGGCACTCGGCTGGAAGCAGAATAGGATAAAAAAAGACAATCTGGACAGAGAGCAAATGCAGATGGATAATAGTATCTATTCTGGGATGGAGGAACAAACTTCTCATAGGCCTGTGTCTTTTTAAAATGCTAGCACAAATAGCTGATGTTGCTTTAGCAACTACAGAGAATAGGAAGGCAGTGAAAAAGTGATACTGAGATATTCTCCAGAAGAAATGCCCTTCCCAGATTCTAGCTCTTCTGCTCTGCTATTTTATCCCACCTATGCAAACCAAGAGTACATTTCCTAGATATATGATGGGAGTCCAAGGATAAGAATTAATTGAGTTTGGAATTTGCCCACATTGGTCACTGTAATGAAGAGTCAGAGGGGAGACCCTGTACACACTGTTTACAATCTGGGAGTATTTCCCAATTCAGGCTCCTCCAGATATGTGAGCTTTTAACTCCCTAAATTCAAAGTAACGGTCACTTTGCTGAAGGAATCCTATGAAGTCCTTGCATATGGAAGACGTTAAAGTAGGGGAAGGTTGCTAACAATATATGCTAACCGTAACTTCTCATCTGAATGGTGCTTGGTACTACCACAGTTTTAGTCTCCAATTCCAAATCTGTTCGCCTGTCTTATAGCACAAATAACTTTTCTTCTGATCTTATACACTGTGGGAATCTTGTCTCTAGATCAACTCAGTCTGGTCCATATTTAAGATCAAGATTTGGAATATCGCCTGTCGATTCTGATCTGAGTTTTTTGGAGCCTTCCAATTCTATGAGTTCAGGATCAGTGATTGATTTAGCGGCTGAAGAACCAGCTGCATCTTTCCAACAAGACAGCTTGCTGAGGCTGAAGAACACGGGTAGACTGGCCAGCACAGCTGGTGAAGAGCTGGTTAATGAGAGTTCGCGTGCCAAGGCCTGGCCAGCTATCCCAGCCAGGTATCCTGTAGAGAGCACCGGCTCCAACGTCATGAGTTGCAGAAGGATGCCTGGATGGCGCACATCTTGGCAGTTCCCTGAGCTCATGGGTCACATAGCTTTTGTCCAAATATTATATTGCACTCCAGTTCCCTTTGCTTCCCCCCCCCCTCAAAATCAACAACTCGGTGGCATGGAGAGAAGATCCACTGCTATTTTGCTTAGGGAAGACAGTACTATTAGGAAGAAAAGCTATAGTCACCAGCACTCAGGGGGTAGGTTAGGGAGGTGACACATTTGCACATGCTCGTGTTCAAAGACTGCTACCGAATCTTTTTCTAAACCAAAGCACTAATCATACTGTAATCTTATCAGATGGGAGGAAACCATCAGAGATGGGAAGGGGAAGTCACAACTTTGTCATTCCAATGCAAAACTAGTCCCATCTGTTTGACTTTATTGGAGGAAGTGCTGATGATGGCTGTCATCCAACCAGGTAGGTCAGGGATTGGTGACACAACAGGAGTTGTTATTCTGAGGCTGCTTCCCAAGCTGCAAAGTCTCATGGTGAGTAAGGCCTGTTCAAACAGAACTCTTTGCAATCACTCTGTTGACACAACCCAGCCTGGAACTGAAGCACAAAGGGCACTGTGGAGAGGATGAGATGGGATCCAAAGGACCCTGCTTGGGGCCTCCCATTGCTCCAAGGCTTTCCAAGGAACCATGTAGCCCTGTGGCAGTAGCTCAGCAATTGCTCCTTGGGCCTTTGACAAAGAAAAGGATAGCAATCAAAAGTAACCAATTGGCTATCCTCACCAATGAAGAACAAGTACACATCCAAAGCCACTAGGTTTGTTGCAAGTCAGCTCCAGAGTATATTTGTCAATGTTAGGGCTCAAATCCTAAAGTATGTTGTTATTCACTGCACAAAAGTAGACAATTTGGGGCTAAGCTTTATCTGCCGCATCTATAAGAAGCACAGCCAAAGGTGAGGATGCAGCCTGGAAGATTCTGGTACAAAAATACCCAGTCAGGAAGCTTACTTGTGTAGTTAATTCTATTCAACCTACAGTTAATTCTTGTTTAGTGACCAAAATTGAGAACAGCAATTTGGTTGTTAAGCCAAATGTAACCACAACTGTCCCAAAGGTGCTTTTTCCAAAAGGCAACTGGATTTAGTTTTTCCTTGAAGACACCTTGCTTCTCATCTAAGAAGCTTCTTCAGTTCTTCAGTTCTGACTGAAGAAGCTTCTTGGATGAAAACCAAGACTTCTTCAAGGAAAAACAAAGTCCAGCTTTTTTTGGAAAAAGCACCTTTGAGAAAACCATGACCTGGATGGCTGAGTATTTCCATAAACGTGTAACCACAACTATGCTTATGAACTTACTTCAGCTTTCCTTTGATTCACAGACCTGTGAAGGTCATAAATGTGAGGATTGGTATAAAGTTCTATTTTCATCACTGTTGTGAATGGCTGCTAACTAAGGCAATCATTAAACAAGGATTACTTGTAGTTTGCATCACAGACGTTAGAAATATAAAAAGAGAGATGAATCGTAAGTACTGTACCTCTTAGTTCTACTTGAAGAAGTAGAAATTTAAAAAATAAATACTTGTCTATATTAATTCCATTCAATTTGTCAAAGGGAAAAAAACCTAGATCTTAGTGAGAGAGTGGGCCATTTGGTAACTTCAAATTTTGTGTGACCTTTGGCCTAAGCAAACAAATGAAACCTCTGATAAAACCAGTCTCTCCTAGTCTGCTACATAAAACAGATTGAATGAGACAGGTAGATGGACAGACAGACAGACAGGAAACAAGAACTGGGCAACCCTATCTATTTTTTAAGCCCAGTCCACTGTGGCACACAGCCAAGCTTTTCAGAAGCTGCAGTGGGACAGAATGTTCATTGGATTTTCTCTCCTTCCCCTTACAACTTTCTTCTTGCTGCATCCCGGGTCAATGTAATTTGGGAAGAGTTTGATTTTTTTTCTTGTGGGGCATTGAAAGCAACAACTCCCTAATCAGATTTTGTGAGGAACTCCAAATAATATTTAGGATTAATTTTATTTGTTATTGCAAAGGACAGTGGACCTCAGTAGTAAAAATGTTGCTCCCACAAATACTGGAACATTTTCGAGAAACAATTACCCATTAAAAGCCTTCTCAAATGATATCCTGTAAGACCAGCAGATCTTTCTTTGAAGGGGAGAGAGGTTGAAGTCACAATTCTCTTCCCAATCACTGCAGAACCCCTTGGATTCTCTGACAACAAGGGTGTGATGTCTTACAGGCATTCAAGGAAGATCAATGGCAAGCTTGGATTTGTAAGTATGAAAAACATTTGCATTTTCACCAAATGCTTCCAAATTAAGGGTAATGAATGCCAGCTTTGCAACTGATGTATAGATATCTCTTTATTTGCAACTGATGGTATGAAAAGTGTAAAGATAAAAAATAAACACGAAAAGGCGATGGAAGAAACCCCCCCCCTTCCTTCCTCTCTTTCATCATTATCTTTGGATCTCCACATACAAACACGAAAGTAGAATTGCTCTCTGTCTCTTGTGCCTGAAGTACTGCACACTCCTTATCTGCTTAACTTGAGTTCCTATAATCACAGCCAACCCAACTGAAGAACTGGGTTGGGACTTTAAGTGCTGTTCTCAGTGGCATAGGGTACTTTGTTGCTATTCTCAATTTCATAGGGGAAACGAATATTTCCCCTACTTCCCCCTAGACTTAATAGCTGGCTCTCCTGAGATTAGGAAATCCCGACCTTAGTTAGAGCCCAGAATGCACAAAATAGGTTGTGGTTAGGGTCACAGCCAAAGACCTCTAACCTCTCACAATATGCCAAACCAAATGAAACTTTTTTTCCCCCAAGGGAAAACAACAACAGGAAAGATATAAGAAGGACATCCCCTGGTGCTCCTATTACACTTACTATGTTCTGCAGGTGTGCAAGCAAAGGAGACCCTGTGCTTTTTCTAGTGGTGGAACCACAAAATGCTCTAAATATAGGATTGCTCTGCTCAATTGGAATCATAGGCATGTTTTGCTGGAAGCCGCACTGCACAAAGGGTTACTTTCTTCTAAGTAAACATATAAAAAGATTGTTCAGTACTTCCTTTGAGTTGCAACTTGTTCTGATCAGGTCACAGATTCTAATGCAATGTTGGGAAGTATGCCTGTTTCTGAATTGAATGAATCTGCTCCTTCTTCTCAGCGTGTAATGGAACAGTGATGAAGTCAGGTAACTTTGCTTTTAAGACAAGCAAAGTTTTCCAGCCCAAGCTAAGATTTTACCATGGTGGTGTAAGACCAAGATCAAGCATTTTTGATGGCATGGTAAAATATCATGAGTACGGTGGAAATACTGGGAGATTAATAATCTTGATTTGGCCACACAGTGGAGCAGCTGCACAACCATTTAACTATCTCTAAAACTCAGCGCAGATGCAATAAACTGCCTCTAATAAGGAGAACTACTGTATCGTATCTCATATATACTTCAATAGATGGGATTCGTGTTTTTTAAAAATTAGAAAACTTTATCACTAAGCATATACAGAAAGAACCAGTGAAAGCTTCCAGATCTGATTAAATTCAGTATTTAATTATAAAAAAAAGTAAATGTAATTAATTATAAATTAAATACTGGGAAAGAGTCAGGCAGAGAACAGAAAAGCTAATTCTGTTTCATCCCTAATTCCCAGGTTTACGCTCAGGTTCATGCTAATTGGGACATGAGAAAGTATCATAACAACGATGTTCTAATATGAGTTCAGTTACATTAAATGAGAACATGGATGACCTCATGATGCATAACCTTTCTCTATTACAATCGGGATCATTCTGTACGTGCACAGAACAGATTCTTCGCTATGTTTGCAACAAAAACAGTAGTGATCTCTTCCAACTTCCAAGTCATGGAGGTTTTAATGAATTATACTCAAGATAAGGAAAGCAAAGATTATGGGAAATTTACAAACCATATTAGACATCTTTCAGTAAAAAGGAGCATGTAAAGCAGAGATAGAACAGTTCAAGTTAGAGAAGAGATAAGAAGAAATGTTTATAATTTCAGTGGCAACGTGCAGCTTGGAATCTGTCTGTAACCGTCTTCTGCAGCCTCTTTTTCTGCAGTTTTGATACATGCATCTCCTCTTACCCATTTAAAGCTATGAGGTACAGAGAACTAGAATGCAAAACTGGCTATGGAGAATGGGAGTTTTAGTCTAGTGTACTGGCAAGGCACCAGATTGGGAAGGCTGGTTCCTACTGTGGGATGTTAACACAGTACAGATATATTCTTTGCGCTATTAGGGCTACTGATATGGGCTGTAAAATCCAGATGCTACTAGAATATATATATAGAGAGAAAATTGTAACTTGTTACATCCCAGATGTGGAAGCCCTGGTGCTAACTGTTCTCTATGTCAAATATAACCGTTTTCAAATAATTAAAAGTCCTTTAAAAAGTGGCATACCTATCAGATTAATCTAATATACTTTTTTTCACAAATAATATGAATACTTATATTTCTGTATAATTTATTTGCTGTGTATTACTGTACAGCTTTATCATTAACACTCTAGACCTTTCCACAATTTTGTTTTACTTTTCCCTTTTGAAAGACATTGGTGTATAACATAAATGCAGACACAAAATGTCCAGGTCATACTACATTGGGACAGAAGGGCAGGGACTGGAAACTGGATTTTTGAGAAATAGGAAAAAATCTTTCAAGGCATTTTAAGGTCATGTCAGTGCTCCATTTCATATTAGAGAATCAAACAATAGATTAAAAGGGAACTATTGGCTCAAAGGCAGCTTTTCTAAGAATTTGCTAAAAAGAATGAAAATCCTGTCACAGTTGAAAAGAAGAAAACAAGTCTAGCAAAAATATAGGCTTATGACCTAAACCTTCTCACTCTTATCTGGACTAAAGTTCAGAGGTCAGAACTAATTCTGGAGGCAAAAAAAAAAGTCTGCTCTTCATGCAATGGCTCAAAAAATTGATAAAATTGCTGTAAGTCTTGACTTTACCTGACAATGAAGAAATGATACATTGAAATATCCCTATGATCAGAGCCCCATAAACTCCAGCCTTGTTCTCACTAAGGATATCACCAGAGCAGAACAGCTAACCCAACAGTGCCAAAAAACATCAGCTACCAACTTGGTTAAGATTTTGCTGTCATTCCATTATCTTCCTTGAAAGAGTACCAAAAATTATTATGTGATACTCCTGACACATTAGAAAGTTTTATATGAAATGATATATTGATAAGAATAATATTGACAGTAAACCCAGCAGAGGGTCCACTCTCAAACACCAATTTTTAGATGGGCCAGGAATTCATTTCCACTGCAAAATCATTTCTAACCCCTCTAATTTGAATGTGAACCCAAACACCTCAAGGATACTATCCTAGGATCCTTCTTAATTTTACCAGGAGATGTTGTGAGATTACATTAGATTGAATCACCTGAAATGGACAATAACATGGACTGTACTAACCCTTTGCCGTAACCGCAACTGGATGTTGCTCCTTGATTAGAATCCCCCCTCCCCCACTTTCCCTATTCCCATCTTTGTGTAAGAGTTCACATGGGACACTCTCTTTGCTAAATATTGTTTGCTCAAGCACTGGGCACGCTCTCCCCGCAGCCACCTTTTCTTCTGCACATGCAGCAGATTGTCATTAGTATTAATTAAGTGGAAGTTCTGCCAAGTGTTAAGTAATTAATGAACTAAGCCAGGCCAGGCCACAGACAGGAGACCAAAGGCTGAGGGCAGCCAGAGTTGGAGTACTACTAAAGTAACAAGACACAGCAGAGCCTGCAGAAACAATATGGGGTGAGGATAGAAAACAGGTGCAGAAACTGCAGCAGCGAAAGCACCGGGTGAAGTGAGTTGCAGCTCACCAAAAGTCAGACCGTATCTATTTGCTAGGTTTTTAAAAGCCATAAAGTTCTGAGCTGAATTTACAGTGGAAGCTCTCTCTGTAAATCAAATGTAATTATGTCTATATGTACACTAGACACATCCTAACTTATAAAAGAATCTAAATTGTTTCTACTTATTGGTATATTGTTCAACAGCACCTGTTGATACAGCCATAAGAAATAAATAAAAGCAATCTCATAGATGGATATCTGCCCTTTCCGAATTGTCAACAGGAAAATAGTGACAGACCCATAAATGCTGGGAGAACTCCCCTACCCGATTCCAGGCCAGGCGCAAGATGGAGGAAGCCCGCTCTTACTAAGAAAGAAGTTACAATTCCTGGCAGCGGGTTGACTAAAGATACTTACTACTAAGCGCCCGACCCTTACGACACATCTAAACAGCGTTGGGTCGGGAATTTTGTACCTAAGTTGCCCCCCTCCCAAAGAGGAGCGCCTTTGAAGCGGGGAATATTTGGGAGCTCCCTCGTTGAAAGTTTCCAGAATTCGCTCGTGTTTATTCCTCAGCCATACTTGCCCTCTGCACCCGGCGGGGTTGTCCCGTTTTGTCCGCATGGGTGATCCCGGATGAGACCGGACTCCCTTTGCTCCCCAAAGCGACCCTCCAACCGGAGAGCGCACAAACCACCCGAGGTAGGGATGGAGGTGAGAAGAGGCTGCCGGCCGCGCGTGTGCACAGCTCTCTCTCTCGTAGCCCTGGCACGAGAGCCGAGCGGACTCCCAAATGCAGCCGCGAAGACTCCCTTCCACGAACTGCCACGACGAGGCCCCCGGAAAACTCATCTGGGGACTTTTGTCCCCACCCTATCTTCACCCTCACCCCGGGAGTGTCAGGGACCTTCGAGCCGACCGGGCTCCAACGGACGACCCCCAGTTCCTGACCCAAGAAGGACGCCGCGGTTTCCCCCCCCCCCTCCCGGCGCGAACCTACCGGGTTGGCGTCGGTTTTCGGCGCCTCTAGGGCGCATCGCGAGGCAAAGGGTTGCGGGGGCGGCCAGCTTCGTTCCGCTCCCCCCACCCTCCCCGCCGTCGATTGTCAAGCTCGGTTTCTCTCAAAAACTTTTATCAGAGGCGCGACTCGCCGCAGCAGCCACTCAGCGGGTCGGGGGAGGGGACCGACTGGCTCTTCGGGGGAACCGGGGCGGGGCAGGTAGCATAGATCGCGCCGCTTCTCCCGACGGCAGGTGTGGGCTCCGAACCCTCCTCCGGACGCCCGGCAGAGACTCCCGGGGCTGGTTCAGCGGCTCCCTCGCCTCTCTTTCTCCAGCTCCACAAGTTATAGCTCACCCCTCGAGGTCTTTGAACAACTCCTCCTCCTGCTCTGCGGCGCCGGAGTCCCTCTCGGCCGTTAAGGGAGAAGCGAGGTTGGAGGCGCCAAGACTACGGAGGGGGCCTCTCACCTGATCCGCCTCATCCGACTGAGGGGGCTGCGGCGTGCGTGAAACTCCCGATGAGTAACGGGGGCATGCCGAGGCTCCCCGCCTCCTTTGGGTCTGCCTGGGCAAGAGCCACAAGTCTCCCCCGCGTGGCGTGCTTCAACTTTCTAACCTGTGTGCGGGAACCCGTGGACGCGGGAATGATTAGAAAAGGCCATGGAGAAAGACAGAAGGTGTCCCTGGTTTAGGGGGCAAGACTGTTAGAAGCAATAACTCCCCTTTTAATGGATGAATAGTAGGTGGGAAGTAATGGAGGAATCGTTCCCCTGTCAGATTCACAACCTACAGGAACTCCTACAGTACTCCTAAATCCAAGCTTAGAAAACCAAGAATGTGGCTTGCACACTTGGAGAAAAACCATTAACTCTACCCCCAGCTCTGTTCAGCATCATATGCCAACTATGTTTTCTTACATAATCAATATTTGATTTCCAATAACTGGATACCATTTGTGTGTGATTCAGTATATGAACTTCAGATTTCTTTTTTTTTAAAAAAGGCCGCTTATCTGAGGATACTTTATTTTGCAATGTTTTATTGATCATGTAAATAATCCCCATATAGGTAGTCTCACTTAGCAATCACAATTGGAACCAACGGTTTGGTCATTAAGCAAAGTGGTTGTTAAGTGACACTGATTGATTGTAAATGAAAAGATTGGTCACAAAGCTAGTTTTTCATCACCATCATAACTGCAAATGGACCAGTGGTGAAATCCAAATTTTAATGGTTCTGTGGGTGTGGCTTGGGCGTGGTGTGACTTAGTGGGCGTGGCTTGGGCGTGGCAGGGGAAGGATACTGCAAAATCCCCATTCCCTCCCCACTCCTGGGGGAAGGATACAGCAAAATCCCCATTCCCTACCCATTCCTGGGGGAAGGATACAGTAAAATCTCCATTCCCACCCCACTCTGGGGCCAGCCAGAGGTGGTATTTGCTGATTCTCCGAACTACTCAAAACTTCCACTACCGGTTCCCCAGAACCTGTCAGAACCTGCTGGATTTCACCCCTGAAATGTACCCTGTATCAGGCAGTTGCTATATGAGAACTACCTGTATATTGTTAGTGCCTCCTCATGTTGACTATAGAAATGTCTTTTTCTTGAGCTCTTTGGTCTTGTACAGGGATCTCCAAACTTGGCAACTTTAATGGCTGGTTGAAGAATTCTGGAAATTAAAGTCCACAAGCCTGAGGATTGCAAAGTTTGGAGACCCCTGGTGTTCTATATACCATCCATTTATGATTATAATGCAAAGACATATCTCCCTTGAAATTCAACCAATGAAAGGAAGAAATGTTTGCATAATCCAGTTGTTTATAAAGAAATGGGTGTGGGGGGAGCCAATACTTTACAGACTAGTTAAATTATGTTTGCCCTGGTTAAACTTTTGGAAAATATAACTAAAGCTAGAATAAGTAGATGTATAGAAGAAATAAAAATCCAGACAAGGAAGAATCAGCATGGCTTCTTAAAAGGGAAATCTGAAATCATCAACCCTTTGGTAACATGTTAGTTCTACAATTTACTACCCCCTGAAAATATTTTCTTTAAACATCTTTAATTTTTTTCAGGTTGTACTTTGAATTCTCAAATTCTTTTTTATGAAAGGTTACAGAAACCATATGTTACATCAATCACCAAAAAAACTGCAGGGATATGTCCAGGCAGTGAGTCTCTAAAATTGGACACATTGAATAAAAGGGAGGGGGAGTATGACACTTGAGAGCATAAAAGTCAATATTCTTGAATAACAATCAAGAAATTGGAGAACAGGACTTTTACAGATCAGTACATTCCAAAACAGAGGAGTCAATGGTAGTTGCCAGTGTGTCAAAGAATATATAGAGCATTGAGGCAGAAAATGACAAGATCTCTCATTCTTGATCCTCAGACACCAAGGAAACTACTTATTCAGTACTCTCTATGAATATTATCTTAGTTCAATCATGGTGTATGTAGATTAATTAAGCTTATATCCAGAGAACTAGAAGGTGTTTGTCAAAACAAAGTTTGAGATGACATTATAAATTGGCCTGTTCTGGATAGGATTATTCTATCTATGAAAGACCAGGTTCACAAACTGGAAGAAGTTCTCTTGGAGAAATGTGTTAAATTGCCAATCTGTTTAAATACAACAAAGTTAACTAGACCTGTGAGAGGCATTAGCCCACCAAGTGCCAATATTTCCAAGCAAGACATTTATAGTATCCTTCTGTACAAAATGTAATAAAGGAAGGGAAAAATGCATGAGTTTTAAAAAATTGAACCAACAATACTACATACTTTGTTATTAGATCCAGAAATTGTTTCCTTCGCTTTATGGAAGAAGGAATCAGAAGAATTAAAACAAACTGAAAAGGAATAAGTATGTAAAGGAATATGTTGACCAAATCTATATCAACGGATCAAAATATTTTAAAAACCCAAATGTCAATAGTCTGATTTACATCTTAGCATATTGCTCTTCCTGGCAACATGGTAGCTACTCATTTATGTTTCTATAATATCTAGGGAACTTTCCCATTAGTAATCTTTTGGGATTATTTAATTTTTGAAATGACTGTCAGTCTCCTCAATTTAAAACAACCTTGGTTGATAGCTTTAAAAAAACAAGTAATGGTACATACTGCCTCAGAATTAATATAAATATACTGCATATATTCTTTCCTCATTGCTCCTGTCTATTAAATTCTGGTTCCCTTTTGTTTGATGTCTCCATTGTGTTGAATTAAGGATTATAAATTATTTGGGGCAAGAGCCAATCATTTTGCATTTCTAGACTGCTAAAACAGAAATCAACAAATTGTGCTCAGGAAAGTTGTACATACAACGAAATTGTGGAAATTGTGGTCAGATTAGTAATATCTGATTAGGCTAGGTTATGCAGAAAATTAGATTACTGACAAGAACTGAACTGATAGTGATTAACAGGAAAGGAGTGTTACCATATCTCATTGAACAAATCTGCTCTGAGCAACAGTAATGAAAAGAATAAATTTCATGCCCATCTGGAAAAATTATAAAGGGTCTGCCAGATAATTTTCCCATGAGTTGTAGATAAAGAATTCCAAATAATGAACAGTACTGGTAATATAGTCCAACTCATATTTTCTTAAGCAATAGGACTTATGCATGAGAGGGAGGGAAGGGAGGGAGGCAGGAAGAGAATTTATGGGGGAAATGTTGATGAACATTACAACCTAATATAGGGGTTTCTGTGAGAAGTAAAAAAAGGAATAATAAGGTAGTAGCCCTCAAGTCGAGCTCAATTTTAGTAACTTTATACTTACATAACTTACATAGCAACAATGTGGATGTCATTTGCCATTATATTCTTCCAGGATGTTAACTTCTGTAACCCTGGGATTTTGTAGGGATTGTCATTCAGGTTCTATCTAGGTAGATCGTATATCCTGTTTAGTTTTTTGAAATACTTTAGTTGCTGTAAACAGTCCCAGAATGTAATGTAATGGTTCTCTCAGGTTGTGTGATTTTTCACATACTACAGTACACTATCAAAATAAATGCTAATGAAATAATAACAAAATAATGTAAGAAACCTCCATATTTGATGGCATTGTTGGTCTTTCAGCTTTATATTCAAGTTAGTAGGAGCAATCCAAGGGTAAGAGGTTAAATATTAAAATTTGAGTCTCTTACTAGATATCTTAAGATATTTCTGAGGTGGGCAAAAATCTATTATTGTATTATATTCAGGAAAAGGACAGATTTGTTTGTTTTGAGTTAAAGTTGTGGCATATATAAATAATTTGTTATGTACACTCACAACTTAAAAGGACTTGTTATCAATAAACAATATTTAATAATAAGTGTGATATGAGTATATTTGAATTCTGTGCCTTTCTGGAAAAAGGCACAGAAAAAGGTATCCAACATTATGAAGAAATTGGAATATGTATAAAGCAGATTAACTTTGAGAGCTTTTACATAAAATTCTCCTAGACTTTAGCTCAGTGCAATCCAGTTAAATTGCCAGTATTCAGGATAATGAAAACTGTTTTACTCAAAACCACACAGAACAATTACCGAAATGTCACAAGATTTGAATGTGGTATTATCATTAATGGCTTGAAAAGAAATAAGAACCTTTTAAAAACAACAGCTCCCTGAAATCACCCATATAAATGCTGGGGTAAGGCAAAAAGGAGGTAAATGCAAAAGAAGGGCTATTAACTTCATGTTTTGTTTGTAGGCGTCTCAAACCATCTGGTTGGCTGTTATGGAAAACATCTGGTAGGTCATCCTTAAGCTTGATCTAATAAGACTCATGTTCTAATATATTTGGTGCAGTAATGCCAATGCTGACCGCTGATATGGCATGAGGGATTGTGTTGTTACTAGGATATTTAGGCTAGAAGTTAAATCTATGTGATAGATTTTGAGCAAGATCACAACACATTCTGCCTTGGTTCCAGATCAGTAATTCTGCAATTACACTAATTGCTAAACAGCAACCTATTACAGTCACACGTAAATTCCAAGGATGCATAGATCTCCATTCAGTTGTCTGTTTTTTGCTTTGTTGTCTTCTCTTTACTTTGTACAGTGATTGAAGAATATGCTCTTTGAGGTGGTTTTTCTTTCTATTCCTGTTCAAAACTGCTACATTATCTGCAAGTGGCTCTAAGAAACCACTAGCAACTACTGACGGGAACAGACCAACAACACTGACCTCATTTTGCCAATATTTTATTTATTTGTATCCCATCTTTATTATTTTTACAAATAACTCAAGGCGACAAATATACCTAATACCCTTTCTTCCTCTTATTTTTCCCACAACACCACTGTGAAGTAAGTTAGGCTAAAAGAGAGTGACTAGCCCAAGGTCACCCAGATGGCTTCAACTCACAATCACCTGGTTTCTAGCCTGGTGCCTTAACCACTAGACTAAACCAAAACTGGTTCTCAAGGAAACCAGCTTTTCATTGAATCAGTTCCAAGAATCAACCTCCAGGTATGCTACAATCAACTAAAGCAGGATAGTCAGCTCTCACTGCTGGTGAGGTCAGGCCTCTGGAATCATCTTAGTCCAATGCTGTGGAGATAGCTAGAGATACCCGTCGTTTCCATATTGAGCAGAAGTTTTTAAATACTCTAGACACGTCTAAGTGACCTTCCAGCTGTTTGAATATTGATGCAGGCTGAGCTGCTTTCCTTCATAGCCTTCTTTATGGCAAGCCAATGTGCCTTAAAAAAAATGCTACTAAGAGTGAATGAAAATCGAAAGAACCCAGAATAGAAATGATTAGTGGTCAAAATGGTATATAGATAAAATGAGGGCGGATATACGTGTTTCTTATCTTCCATCAGATGACATCTGTCTTCTTTCAAAGGATATATCCTGTGTTGAGGGCCATACATCAGAAATATAGAGGCCAGACTCAAATATGAGAACCTTTTTTTCTCCATCTTTTTCTTTTTCATCTGTATAGTCCAATTAGTCTCTCTCCCTCCCCCTCCTTCCCTCCCTCCCTGTCTCTTCAAGTCAATTTTCACTCCTGGAAACTTCCTGGACCATTCCCTGCAATTTCCTTGGCAAGGTTTCAGAAGTGGTTTGCCATTGCCTCTTTCCTAGGGCTGAGAGAGAATAACTGGCCCAAGGACACCCAGCTGGCTTCATGCCTAAAGTGGGACTAGAACTCACAGTCTCCTGGTTTCTAATTTGAAGCCTTACACTAATCAGGCTCTTAGTTGCTACAATAGCTAAATTAAATTAGATGCTAAACTAATCAGGCTTAGAGCCTTTTCCCACTTGTACCAAACCATGAAGCAAACATGCCTGTCAGCACTCTCTTTCTTATTTTTTTACCCTGATCTATGATTTTTTTAAAAATTTATATTACCTTCACTGCAACCCCAAACCATGAGTGAGCCAGCCTTAACCATCCTTAAGCTGCGCTAGTCTTACAAGTGGGGTTTCCTCTCTGAAACAGACGGCACCCAGCTGCAAATGGTAAAACCTGTTATGTTGGATAATATTGGAGTAACATCCATTACGTTGGATAATAATCATAGGGGCATTTTTTTTGCCAGTTTGGGCTGATACAGGCATTATTATCTAGTTAGTCTCATATCCCATCCTTATGTTGTTTTTATCCCAAAGAGCTGGATGTGGAAGCATTGTGCCAATGACTTATCAAAATTGTACAAAACAGCTAGGCTGCTTCTCTGGCCAAACTCTACTTTAATTCTGTGGCTTTTACTATTTTAGCCCAAGGGCAAAATAATGAAAGTTAGCTGAAAGGACTTTTTGATGGCCAGATGCTGCACTTAACATTTTGGGAGCCTGAAATCCATTGTGGGCAAGGAAGAAGGCATAATGGAAAAAAGTAGGGTTTTTTTCTTACTTTTGGGAGGAAATATTGGCAGCTCCTTAGTTTTTAAATGCTGTTAAGGCCTGTAGTAGCATTTCCAGTATGCTTTTAATAACTACTGCAAAGTGTTATTTTGCAGCTGTTATTGTGCTGCCAGCAGCAATGCAGGTAGTCCTTGACTTAAAAGCCCAAAATTTCTGTTGCTAAGCAAGGCAGTTGTTAAGCTAGTTGTACCTCACTTTATTATCTTTTTGCCAACAATTCTTATGTGAATCCTGCAATTGTTAAGTGAGACCCTGGAAAGTGTGTAGAGAAGAGCAACAAAGATGATATAGGGTCTGGAGGCTAAATTCTATGATGAAGGTTTGAGGGAGCTAGGTTTGTCTCTAGCCTATTTTTTTTTACTTATTTATTTTTTAGATAAATTTATTTTTATTTTTTATTTTTTAAAAAAACACATCTTTTCAAAACGAAGCTTTTGCTCTGGTCACAAATTAAAACAATTCATTAACAAATCTTATTTTCAATTAATACAACTCAATATTTTAAACAAATATTTCCCTCATACAGTATCTATCTATATAACTATGTCATTATCCCCCAAAACCCGTTACTTAAATCTTAAATCCTAACCAGCTATCAATTCATTTTTGTCTTTCATTTGCTTGGATATTTTAACAATATGTCTTACAATTATATTACACAAATTAAACATTCATTAATTATTTAATTATTATTAAACCTAACTTATGCGTTTTGTCTTAACTATCACTCTCAATATACACCTCCTCATTTTAATTTTATGTCTCTAGCCTATTGAAGGGAAGGATTGAGAAGGACATGATAACTGTCTTCCAGTACTTGAGGGGCTGTCACAGAGAGGAGGAGATTGACTTATTTCCCAAAGCACCTGAGGGAAGGACAAGGAGTTAGTGAGTGGAAGCTGGTTAAAGAGAGATCCAACCTAGAAGTAAGGAGAAATTTTCTGACAGTAAGACCAATTAATGGAATAGTTTGCCTCCAGGGGTTGTGGGTGTTCCATCACTGGTGGTTTTCAAAAACAGATTGGACAACCATTTCACCAGGATGGTATAAGGTCTCCTGCCTTGATCTGGGGGTTGGACTAGAAGACTTCTGGGGTCTCTTCCAGCACTATGATTCTATGTTCTATGCTGACAACTCACACTATTCAGAGACAGGTTTCAACACTTTTCCTTCCCCTCCCCTGCCAAAGGAAGCTATATTAAGACCTTTTTAAAATGCACGTTTTCAAGAGCTGCCCTTTTTTCTACCAGCCTTTGAGGAAGAGAAGATGCATTAACTGTGGTGCTACATCAGCTGATTAGCTCTTAGATTTCAGTGGCAAATGAGCCCTGAACTGGGATTCAAAGCACCTGCCTGGCTGCCCTGCATGACCGTGAAGGGAAGGCCCCGGGGAGAAAATCCAGCTTCCTGGCCAACAGGTCAGAAGTGTCACACCATGACCAAGAATTATAATGTTGTCATTGTGGTCATGTTTTAAGTTATTCTGCTGAGCCTTCACACAGCTTAGGGCACAGAGAAGGAAATTATGTCAAATGTAACGTTGAAGGCTGGGCTCTGTGTTGTGGGTAAACATCAAGTTCTGAATTCCCTGAAAGCTTTGCTCTAGGACCATGATGGTGAACCTATGGCTCACTTGCCACAGGTGGCATGTGGGGCCTCTCTGCGGGCACGCGAGCCGTTGCCCAGCTCAGCTCCACCACGCATGTGTGCATACTTCCCGCCTGCCAGCTGATTTTTGGGTCTGCCCTGCAAGCTGGAGATGCGCAC
>WNWU01000040.1:382759-441167 GCA_012654045.1 Ptyas mucosa | reverse complement strand
CCCCTGCCAGCCATTTGGGGAGGATTTCCCCCCCCCTTACCAGCCGTTTTGGGAGGCCTTTTCCCCCCTACCAGCTGTTTTGGGAGGCCTTTTCCCCCCCTACCAGCCATTTGGGGAGGCCTTTCCCCCCCCCCCCACCAGCCGTTTTGGGAGGTGAGGGTTCCCTCCCCATGCTGTTTTAGGATGTGACGCCAAAAGGGGGGGTGTCATGCGGGTATTCAAGGGGGATGGAGTGGGGGTTGCATGCGCATGTACGAGGTGTGTGTGTCACATGTGCATATGCAGGGGGGCTGGATGTGGGCATGCACGTGTGCATGATAGTGTGCGTGCACACACTTTTGGCACCCAAGGAAAAAATGGTTAGCCATCACTGCTCTAGGAGTACTTTAGAAAACAAAATATCTTCCACTGTTTGTGATCTTCCTCTGAATCAGATGGAAGTGAGTACATGATAGATGCCATCAAATATTATCCTTCAAATGCTGTTTTCTGGTAGTATTTTGCCTTATAAATGATACTTAATGTTATCTATTTGTTTTCATACTCTGGTGATAAGAACTGTGATTTTGAAATGCATAAAACCAGTATAAAAAAGAGGGAGGGGAAGGATTATACTCATTTCGAGTGTGCCAGTGGAGGAAGATTCATCCAAGTCCACCTTCCCCAGTTAACACTATATTAATAATTTGGGAATTGCAACTCTGAAAATTCCTAGCCAGCCTAGTTGGTAGAAGAGGAATGTTAAAAACTGAATCCCAACACATCTGGAGAGCACAAGAGTGGGAAATCCTGACTGAAGGAATCTGCAAATAAATAAGTATATTGCAACTCACGATCATAACAATATGTATCTACAGCAAAATAATAATTACTACTGAATTTGTGGATGTCATATTGGATGGCTGAGAAGAAATAAGTGGCTGGGTTGCATGTAGCACATTTTTACCTTGGATCTGGAAGGAGCACTGCACAGAAGCATCAAGCATTTCTTACCCTCTCTCCATCTATATATCCATCTGACTACATACCTATCTACCGTGTTCCCCCAAAAATAAGACCAGGTCTTATATTAATTTTTGCTCCAAGACATGTTAGGACTTATTCTCTGGTTAGGTCTTATTTTGGGGGAAATACGGTATTAAATGCATCCAACTGGCTGACAGTCTTTTAACTGGGGCTTATTTTGGGGGTAGGGGTTATATTACTAGCAGCCTGAAAAATCATGCTAGGACTTATTTTCTGGTTGGGTCTTATTTTCGGGGAAACAGGGTAGCTGTCTTTCCAACGCTTCATCACAAAGCTCAGGGAACTAGTCCTCTTTCATTGCATATCCTTATAATAAACTTATGATATAGTTAGATATTATGTTAAATAACTCTAATTAATCTAGTAAACTTTCATACGATCTGAATTTGACAATTGAATACAATTGTAGTAAATTTCTGCATTAGAGATGTATAGATGATTTGCTTTCATCAGAGGTGTATCACCACAGTACTCTATCCCAGTACTTGCACCACTGGGGAATGCAGGATCAAATATGGGGTGCATTTTATCTTTTCTTTGACAGGTTTCTGCAGTGAATGAATTATCAGTTTGTTTTTGCATATCTATTTCACATCAATTGAATTTGATAGATTTGAAGTCCTTGCCCTATTCTTGCTGGGCTTTCTTTTTATCTTTGAGGACTACCTATTGCTAGGCTCTGATCATGGGTGGCCAATCCAACAGCACTACCAGATTCAGGAGGCCTGAGAGAGGCTCCAATGCCATTTTGAGCTTCTCCCTCTGGTCCTGTTCCCCCCCCTTCTTTCACTTGGTAGGTAGTGGCACTGTCTTTTATTTATCCAAAAAACATTAAGGCAGACAGGGTGATGATATAGAGAAGATGCTTACTTTTTTTCATGATGTTGAACTAGAAGGGGTCTCATGCAGAGGTTGAGCAGGTTCTGACCAGTTCTGGAGAACCGGTAGCAGAAATTTTGAGTAGTTTGGAGAACTGGTAGTAAAAATTCTGACCCATCTATTCTCTGCCTCCCAAGTCCCAGCTGATTGGGGGGAAATGAGGATTTTGCAGTAACCTTCCCCTGGAGTGGGGTGGGAATGGAGATTTTACAGTATCCTTCCCCTGCTGTGCCCACCAAGCCACGCCCACCAAGCTATACCCACAGAACCAGTAGTAAAAAAATTTGAAACCCACCATTGGTCTCATGACATTCGATTATCATTTTCAACTGGAAATACTAAAGAATAGCCTTCCACTCACAATGACAGTGGCAGTCTAATGTAAAGGTAAAGGTTCCCCTCACACATATGTGCTAGTTGTTCCCAACTCTAGGGGGCAAGGCTCATCTCCGTTTCAAAGCCGAAGAGCCAGTGCTGTCCAAAGACATCTCCGTGGCCGGCATGACTAAATGCCAAAGGCGCACGGAACGCTGTTACCTTCCCACTTGCATTTTTTAATGTGCTTTCAAACTGCTAGGTTGGCAGAAGCTGGGACAACTAATGGGAGGTCACCCCGTTATGCAGCACTAGGGATTCGAACTGCTGAACTGCCGACCTTTCGATCGACAAGCTCAGTGTCTTAGCCACTGAGCCACCGCATCCCTGTAGTGGCAGTCTAAGCAACCCTCATTTCTGCTGTTGCATTCTTGAACCTTGAGTAAATGGAGATGCTGGGCAGACATTCTCCTGGTTCTGCAGCTGAACATTTTATGTGGAAGCCTAATAAGTTCTATGATCATCTAACAAAGCTAGCTGAATGCTTCCTCCCAGAGATGTAAAATGTTAGGGAAAGCCATTCACTGGGATCTTCTTTCAATGAGCTAGTTGGCAAGCTTTGCTCTCTTTTATTTGTCCAGTGACATTTAAGTAAATTGCCTTGCTGGATCAAAGGTCCATCAGTTCAGCTGTCCATTTCCAGATGTGGTCATCCAGAAGCCCTGAGAGGCTCCTAAATGAAACAGGCTAGAAACACAACATTTTAAAGCATGTGTTAATTTGTGGCAGTGATGACATTACTGCAAAAGCCTTATGTTTCCTTGAAGACCATTCATTATGGCATAATATTTTATGGATCAGGCTTCTCTTCTTTGGTTTCATCTGATGAAGTGAGTGTTATTTCATGAAAGTTTCTGTCATGATAAATTTTAAATCACAGAATTATAGATTTGGAAGAGGCCATTTAGCCATCAAGTCCAACCCTTTGCTCAGCGTAGGAATCCAAATTACAACATCACTCACTGGTGGCTGTTAATTTATATATAACGCATCCAATCAAGGGGAGCCCAGCATCTTTTTGGGTGGTAGTTCCACTCTTGAAATTAGGATTAATGATTTTTCTCCTTGGTATTTAAACAGGATTTGTCTTCCTGGAGCTAAGATCTATTATTCTGTGTCCTGCACTCTGGACCAATATACTATATTTTCTTCCCTGTGACAGTCTTCAGATATTTAAAAGTGTTATCATATCCCCTCTCATCTTTTCTATGTTATCTCCTGTTTCCTCATGGCTCTTCAGATGGTAGTTTCCATTTCCTGATCATTCAGTTCTTCTTTCAACCTGATCTATTTTGTTTGAATCCCTCTTGAATGGCAGTATCCTGAACTGGATAGTAGGATAGTAGGGAACCAGGGAGGTTCCCTGGTTGGAGAAGGAATCTGGAAGCCATTAGGGAAACATCAGAGGTAGAAGAAACATGAGTTCAGCCCTGAGAAGCCAGAGAGTATTATAGAGAGACTCAAATTTGCCCCGTGACTCCCTAGGGCCGTGATTGTGAACCTATGGCACGCATTCTAGAGGTGGCATGCAGAGCCCTCTCTGTGGGTATGCGCTCCGCCAGCCAGCTGGTCTTCACAGGTGCCAGAGCGCCAGAAAATGCCCTGAAAATGGCCAAAACCTAGGCCATTTTTCAGGCCATTTCTGGGCCTTTTGGGGGCTGTTTTCAGGCCATTTTTCAGGCTGTATTTAGGCCATTTTTGGCTGAAAAACTGCCTGAAAAACTGCCTAAAAACGGCCCAGAAAACAGTCCCAAAAACGGCCAAAAAACAGGCATGTAAGCACTGGCCAGCTGGTCTTCAGGTTTCCAATGCTCCGGTGCGCGTACATGCACAGACATGCATGCACATTCCAGTTTGGGCACTCGGTGCCGAAAAGGTTCACCGTCACTGCCCTAGGATATAAGAGGGGGGGAAGGAGAATCACAGGCAGATTCTGGTATTATAGCCTATTGCAATGAAATATAATTCTAGTCTTCTATTGAGTTGATTTCCTGATTTGGTTTACTTTGTAGGGCTGACATAGTCCCAGTTTTCAGGCTAGGACTTGATTAAAGGAGAACATACTACACAGTACTATTACTTCTTGTCATTTGAAAACAATATAACCGAAATGTATCTGCCTTTTTTTGTGACCATGTATCAATCCTCACTCATATTCTACCCCAACTAAATTATTTGTTTTTAATATGTCACAAGAGTATTTTTTCTTTTTGTCCATAGTCAATTGGATATTATTTTTGAGGATCCATTTTAAATATTATAGGTAGCAATTGTCTATCAATCTCTTCCCTTAATATTAAATCTCAGAAGATATAATATGGACTTCTAAAAGTTGTTGGAACTAATGACTGTCACCCAAATTTCTCAATCAGTGAATCTTATGTAAGTCTTCTAAAACAAAAACAAAAACCCTACTGAGTTCAATGTACAGAGTTAAGCACACACTGAATCATTATTCTGAGGTATTTCTGTTACTGTCAATGTGCCATTTCACCCGACAAATTGAAATTCCAGTAATTCTGGAATTTTAAAAATTATTTGTTGGGCTTACAGTATAACAAATAAATAACATTCTGTATAAGGAGAAAAATTATAAAACTATAAGATATTTTAGCAGGGTTTCTTTAGTGAACCAAAGATCAAGATTTCATAAATTAGAAGGATCCAAACTCATGAAATCCTTTAAACGTTTACATCCTCCTGAATTCAACTGATTAGGCAAGGAGAGCATTGCCATTTATAAACAACTGAAGAAGGAAAATTTGCCCTAATCCCCAAAAGATGGCTCTGCAGAAACATATTAAGGAGAGAAAGATATTTGGAAGTGCAGCCACAGAAAAGGTGCTGTACCATTGGTAGTCAACCAACTCATCTCCCAAGATATCAAAAAGAAAAATTTCCAAAGCCTACCATAATTTCTGAACAGGGTCATAAGAGACAGACCATTTCTTCAGTTTTAAAAAGCTTTGTGTAGTTCTCTTCCACCTTCTCCTTGCTGTTTTCTTTTCTAGAAACAAATAAGTGACAGATTGTGTTTAAAATCTCCTGAAACTGAGGGGAGGAGAGCTTAAGGGCCCAATGACAATAGCTCACAGAATGAGTTGTGTTCTGCTTTGAAGAACATGGCTGCCTGCTATCACCCAATTAGCAGTTGCTGGCCAGTGACATCTTGTCCATTTTCTCTCCCCTGCTATGTTGGGGTGCCGGCTTCAAGCCAAAGAAACTCTAAAAGGGCATCACACTGTCTGGTTTGGTGCACTCACAAAACTTTCCAGCAAGCTGATATCTGCTTTGGGAGCCACTTTGGTGAAGAATTCAGCAATAAATCTAAGGAATGTAACAACAAAACAGTAACAACAACATCTGTGTCTTCATTCCTCACTTGGAAAACCTATCCCATTGTTTGAAAAAGAAAACAAAACTTGACACTGTACACTTATTCAATTTTAAAAGAGATGCATGAACTCTGGAGCATCTTTCATGCCAATCCAATAAATGTAAGTCTTATTAAGTTATTAATATTTTCCCCAGAAAACTGCAGGTGATTAGTCTTTCTATACCTCTGTGGGCCAAGTTAGGAAGAGAGGTGATGAGCAAGGACCTCTAGTTTCATAGCTCATTCGGGATTTGAATGATGGAATTCTAACTTGACTACGGAACTCTAATTTGTACCACTTAATTTTCCATACCATGCAGTTGAAACATTGACAATTTGGATCCTGTCCATTAGTGCCTGGCAGTATGTCATTACCATGTGCCCTGCAATGTGCAAGACAGCTGGTTTTATAGGGGGGAGGAAGGGAGAGAAAGAGAGAAAGAGAGAGAGATCTACATATACACACAGAGAGACTTTACTATTTATATTGAAAAGCAGATCATAAATATGTTTGTACATGAAGGAACATTTGTTATAATGGATCAGAAAAAGACACTGTTCTTTATATCAACTTGAAAGTTTTACAATCAGATTTAACTAAGTACATAAGCTGGCTTGAAATAGGAATAAGTACCCATGTTGGAAAAGTCTGGGGCAGTTTCCAACGAAGTTGGATACCTTCATTTATGTTATTTAGGCTAACTAACCTGAAACAAAATCAAGTTGAATGCTGGGGTGACAGAACAAGAGTTGCACCAGGGGGCCCACTCCACCCACCCACCCCCAGATCTAGTTTTTCAGTCTCATGTCCAGACAGTGCCCACTGAAGAGCAGACAAAACTGCCAATTAGGCTACAGGCTCAAGGTTGACTCAGCCTTCCATCCTTTCTAAGGTGGGTTAAATGAGGACCCGGTTTGTGGGGGCAATAAGCTGACTTTGTATAAATATACAAAAGTATGAAGGCTATTGCTTAACGCATTGTAAGCCGCCCTGAGTCTCCAGAGAAGGGCGGCAGATAAATATATATATATATATATATAAAATTATGAACAGCACCAAAGCTTAATGCAGCCACTTTGTTTCTTTTTACCCCATCCAAAAATGTTGAATAGTTCAGCTTTCCCACTCCTCCCAGCGATGTCACTGTATTACCAGCCATGTCAGTGGTGGGTTGTTCCCGGTTCTGTTCGGTTCTTTAGAACCGGTAGTAAAAGCGGCGGGAGGCTCCGCCCACCCACCCAGATGTCATAAGAGACGATCTGCGCATGTGCAGAAGTTTCTGTGCATGTGCAAAAGCGCATGCACGCTCTTGTTGTGAACCGGTAGTAAAGGTAAGTAGAACCCACCCCTGAGCTATGCATAGTGTGTATCATTTGCAATTCTTATGGCATTTAAACACAAAACAAGATCCAAATCTGAAATATCTTATAGCAAAGGGAAATTTAGCAAAGAGAATATCCATTTCTCCACTGTCGGAGAGTTTCAAATCAGGACTCCAGAAAAAATCCCTTTCTCTTCCAGGTCTTTACATGGCAGTTTGTGAATTAAATCCACACTGAAATGGCCATGAAAGCAGAGATATTTTGAGAGAGGTTGGAATTTGACTTTTTTTTTTTTTTGCCACTTGATCCCTTAGAGCTGGATTCAAATTCTTTTATCAGCATGTTTGCACCATACAGGTAGTTCTCAACTCACAATCCCAATTGGGACCAGAATTTCTATTGCTAAGCAAGGAGGTTGTTAACTGAGTTGCTCCCAATTTTGCAACCTTTTTTGTCATGGTTGTCAAGTAGTTGTTATGAGAATCTTGCAATTGTTAAGCAAATCCAGCTGCCCCATTCATTTTGTCAGAAGCCAACTGGGAAAGTTGCAAATGACAATCACAAATATGACTCCGGAAACTGGAGCTATCGTAGCTACATGCTGGTTGCTAAGTGCCTGAATTTCAGTCAAGTGATCGTGGGAATGCTATAACAGTTGTATGAGGATCAGTCAGAAGTCACTTTTTTCAGTGCCATTCAAACCCTCATTTTGAATGCTTGCTAAACAAGTACTCGTATGTTGAGGATTACCAGTAAACTTGCATTGCGGTTTAGCTGTAACAGGTATGTGAACTAGGTAATCTTGTGTTTTTGTTTTCTTTCAGCTTAATTTATAATGGGATTTCAACAGTGAGCAGAATCTAAAATCCAATTCAAACACCCACAAAGGATCGGATCCATATTAATCCCATAATATTAATAATTAATAGAAAGCCCCTTAAGGAATATTTCAAAAGATATTTTGGTGCCAAGCTGAAAGACTTCAAAAACTGAAGTGATGTTTCATTCCAGATTTAGAATATTCAAGAGTTGTGGGGGGCCACTAATGGGGTTGGGTGAATGGGGTGAGCAGGATCAGCTTTCTCTGGTTCCGTCCCACATTGCTTGGCCCATCTTAAGAACTGAGAGCTGCTGAGGAAGAAACACTCATTGTCATATCATATGTTTTAAAGTAGGCTGCTGAGCCAAATAGGACTCAGATTTTAGCAACACTGGAGTGTTCAATGCAGAATCATAGGTAGGGGCCAACTGTATACACTTACCCAGCACACTGTAACTGCATATAGGCTGTGGTTTGCATGATGCACTTACCCATGATTTAACTATAATTTATCTACAGAATAAACTAGGGCAGGGTGTCAAACTCAATTTCATTGAGGGCCCCATTAGGGTTGTGTTTGACCTCAGAGGGGGCTGTGGCTGGGATGGGCGTGGCCAACTCGACATCATTCCTGTGGTGGCCTGAGCGCTCTGCCAGTGAAAACAGGCTCCCGAACTCCATTTTTGGCTGCCACGGCCTCCTGCAACCCTCTGCCAGTGAAAACTGAGCTTGGGAAGGCCACCCTCCCGAGCTCCATTTTTACTGGCAGAGGGTTGCAGATCGCTGGCAGAAGCACCATGGGCCGATCCTTCGCTGTTTCCAGGGCAGCCACATGGGCCAGATCTAAGTACCCGCAGGCCAGATCTAGCCCTCGAGCCTTGAGTTTGACACCCCTGAACCAGTGGTGGGATTCAACTAATTTAACAACTGGTTCTCTGCCCTAATGATTTCTTCCAACAACCAGTTCACCAAACTGCTCAGAAATTTAATAACCGGTTCTCCTGAAGTGGTGCGAACTGGCTAAATACCACCACTGCCCTGAACTAGGGTTTTATCCATATTAAAACTGGTTTCCTCAGTTCAAATTTTCTGTATTCAAAATGCACTGACCATAAACGAACAAGTTCTCACAAAATGTTAGATTAAAGCATGATTAATTTTCACTATATAGGAATGATCCAAATTCTTGGGAAAACACAGCTGTACCATGTACACTTGGCGATCTCCGATAGCTACAATCCCTTCATATTTCCCTGTAGAGCTAAACATTGAACTGTGGAAGCTTCCCTCTGTCATCATGTTGCAACCAGAATTGGCCTGATCCGGACCACAATACGTATGTACAAAAAAATGCTTGAAAATTGAAAACAAAACCATGTGCCGCACGTTTCCTCTCCAGGGCTAACACTGGAGGGAGCCATCAATGCTTGAGCTCCATCTGCTGAGTGGCAAGAGTGGCTGCACCATCTCAACAGCTCCAGTGTTAGAGGAATCATCCATCAATTCAGTATTGGAATGCCAAGCTGGGCAGGGTGAGGAAGTCCTCCTTCCCTCTTTTGTGAATACAATATTCATGTTTTTCTTTGTATCCTCCTTTGTACTCAAAGAGACCAAACATTCAAGGTGACAGAACCAATGCAACCAAAGTACTTTCTGACCCCCCAAAAAGTCAGAGGTTTTTTCCAAGGATGGTTGCAAAGGAAACGTGATTCCTTAGACCCCTTTCTACTCCTCAGGATGCCTCAGCCACTAACAGATCCTACAGTGGAGTTTCCTAATCCTGGCAACTTTAAATGTCTGGATTTCAACTCCGGAATTGGAGTACAGACATCTCAAAGCTTCCAGGATCGGAAAACATTGTCCTACAGGATATTTCTACCTCTGGACACTGGATCACTGCTCAAAGCAGCTACACTTTGAACAAAATGCTATGCCAAGGATCATTAAATTCCACCAACATGAGCTTTCACTCCAGGTTTAATTGGCAGCGCCTGCCGGGCTCATCTGTGAGGCAGGCCACACAGGAGGTGGCCCATAGCATGGCAAAAGTTTCTAGCAATGTGGTAGCTGTGAACTGTACACCATTCAGGCATGCATACCATGACTGAGGAGCACAGCTTGGGAATTAGCAGTAAACACCCCCCCCCCCATCTTTTCAGGACGCATTTAAGGAGCTGCTCAGTAATTCTGGCCTCTGCCTATCACAGAGCAGAGCTAGCAGCTCAAATTCAAAGCCAAGATTGGCAATTCTCTGAGTCTGAAGAATTTAAACTTTGCCTTACCCAATGCAGGGATTTCATCAACTTCTTTAATCACAGAAAAATCACAGAAAAAAGCTTAGAAGGATCTGTGCATGCATAGAAGAAGTGTGTGTGTGTGTGCGTAGCACTCTCTCTCACACACATTTGCAAATCGGTAAGCAAAGGTAAGTGGATTTCACCCCTGCTACCAGGATCTTGTAAGGTTTTGCTATATACCATTCATAATAAGCTCCTGCCTTCTATTTCTTTTTACTTCCCATGTAAAACAGTTGCTTTAATTGCTTGGGTAAATTTTTGTGCCATCTTAATTATTGGCTAACTGGTCATTTTTTAAAAGGGACAGTACATAAATTATACAATTCCACATATCCCGGTCTTTAATTAGTAACACTACTGTCAGGCCATCTCCTACAACTACGGTGAAATTTCAGTGAAATTATTGGTGATTGAAATACTAAAGATCATTCAGAAAGACAAATTCTCAAAACATTTCTGCAGTTTTGAAAACGAATTCCTGTGGAAAATTAATCCATGTCACCAAACCAGTTTCACCACCCACTTCTCTCTACAACAATTATACAATCGTTGCTCCAAGTATCTGCAGCTTCAATTCTGGAATGAATGCAACATTGCAGTATATAAGATTATTTGGCAATCCAGAAATAAATAACACCGGCTTTGCACAATCACTTTATTTTCATGATTCCTAAAGTGCTGATCACTGGCTCCGATTCTTGGAATTGGCAATAATCACACCCCCACTCCCCACCCCCCAAATGGCACACAGCAGCCCTTCCACAGGTTGGTGGAGGATAAAATCAATAGATGCCCCAAAATTGTTTCATTAAACAGGCTCCGAGACAGAAAAACAAAGAATACATCAATGTTACAGTAGGATTTGGATGCTGTCACAGTAAGAGCAAGGCAATCTGGGAAGATTCCACAGCCTTTGATGCTTCTTCCAGTGGTACCAGAAAGGCTCAGGATAAAAGCTCAACAAACAAATATATTGTAGTTACTATAAAAAATTGGTGGCCTTCTGACTTGACACCGAAGCCTATATCCCACAGGGACAATAAGGAGCCCATTTGCTAGGCTCCTTTTTTTTAATTCTTCCAAGGATCTCACAAGGCCTCTCCAGTTTTACCTCCCATCTCTGAACTTTAAGTGGGCAGCTGCACTGCCCATTCACAGGATGGGGGGAGAACTACATGCATTCAGGAAACCTGTTCCCTCTTAGATAGGAGTTTCCAAGGCAGCTTCTCATCAGTATAAGGCCCTTTGGTTTCAGAAGGCTTTGGTTGAACAAGCTTAAGGAGGCAATTGAAGGAGAAGAGTGATATTAGACTGGCTACGGACTGGGGTGTGTGGAAGGACATCACTTGCCCAATGCCACAATCCCAGGAAATAAACACAGAGGACCACTTGTTCCTTGGACTGCAGCTCTAAGGGTAAAAGGAGACTGAGGTAGGAGAAAGGGAGCAGGCAGGACAGAGTGAGAAAAGCATTGTTCTCTCCACATTATTGAATAATAATTGGAGACCCCACTATGCCAAGGCCCCTGCCTGCCTGATATTGCTATCAACTGCCCTTGGCAGCCACCAGAACCCCTTTCCAGCCCCTAATTTAGAAGGGAAACAAACTTGTGATGAAGGATCTCCCTCCCACATAAAGGCCAACACCCTTCCGCTTGGGGAGAAAGGAATTCTCACACAGATGGGAAGGGTATGGCTATACATGAGACTAAGAGAGCAATGAAAAGTGTGTGTGTGGGAGGAGGGGGGCTTCTGAATGAGGCATATGCCTGTTGAACAGCACAAAAGGAAAGCATATTAATAAGAAAAAAAATCAGACATGGCTGTTGGAATGCTGGCTATTATGGCAAGGAGACAGAGAGGTTGGGGGTTGATGAGGAATGCTGTGGTATCAGCAAGCCTTCAACACTGAAAAGGTCCTAGGTGCTGATGGGCAGAGAAGAGAGGTATTTGGGACCGGTCACTGAAAATCCTAGTGGGCTACTCCACTAGTAGGCACCAAACCATATTGAAGAGCTGGCCAAGAGCAGATGCCAAAGAAGGACTTTCTGTGAGATGTCAGACAGTGCCTTGGCACTGAAGGGGATACCTGCCCCTCAAGGAGGGAAAGAATATGACATCCAACAATTCTGGGACTCTGTAGTCCCTGTTCCCCATCTTTTTTTTACTCTAACAGGTCTCTTCTCCTTTAGGTCAATACTTTAATCCCAAAGTATTTGCGTAGTTGCTCCAGGAAGACAAAGGTGAGCACAGTATGAGGGACCAAGCGAATGCCGGCAGGAACAAGGCCCTAGAAGAGGAAAAGAGGGGGGGGGGGGAAAATCAGCTTTGCCCACTGTGGAGTTTTAGCTGCATACAGTAAGCCTTCTCCAATACACATTGATATAAGAAGGCAAGGTAGGACGAGGAATCGAACGACATATGACAGACTCATTGCTTAGACAAAGTACATATTGCATATTCTGCTTCCCTGCGTCTTATCTATAACTGGGCAGCAGCCCTAAACCAATAGGGGAGATCTTAGCCTCAGGCTAGTTGCCACCAATGGCTAAGCGCTGAATAGAAAAGATGGAGGCCACCTGGCATGTTTTGATGAAGGTAAGCAATCAGACAGAAACAGGATGGAGGCCAGCACTTATAGGACAGGAATGCATGGGGATATGAGAAATTCTAAGCAAATTCTTCTGCTCCTGTTTGATCTATATGCCATGATTACTCACTGTGGCTCCCATCTCTCCCGTATTACCTTATAAAAAGCCAATGGCCCAAGCTTGGCCGTCTCCATTGCACAGTGCATGACACCCTGAAACAAAATGGGAAGAACTCAGTGCATGCAGATTTGACTCCAGCTCCAGAACCCACCCAGATCCTCACAAAGTTTCATCTCTTAGCTTTTTAATGAAATTCAAGAACAGAACAATGCTGAAATCACAGGGCTGTGACGCCAAGTGGCAAAGACAGCGATGCCTAGCCGCTGGTGTTTAATGTGAGCACCTGCTCTCTAACGAATCAGAAAGCTGGCAATCATGGCAAACCAATCACTCACCCGATATTCGCCTTGGGAATTCATAAGTCGTGTTTTTAGCACATCTAAGGGTTGACACAGGAATGTAGCACATCCTCCCTGCAGTTCAGAAAAAGGAGGATGACAAAACAGATTCAGACTGATCTGAGACGTTGCATGGGGGAGAATGGCTTGTGCTCTAGCTGGAACTGAATATACGTTATTGTATATCAAATGGGTATGCACAATGCACCACATCTCTCCTGCCCCATTAGAAATGGGAAAAGTCTTTTCACTTGGGCAGGCCATTAAAGCCATCCAGTTGCATGAAACTAAAAGACAATCAGTTAGGCTTAAAATGGAAAATAAGTCTTCTCTGACTTCACCTCTTACAGATGTGTTCAACTACAACTCGCATCATCCCAAGCAAGTTAGAGCTGCTGGAGTTATTGCACGATCTTTTATAGAAGAATCAGAAACTTTGTTCCCCCTGGAGCAGGGTTTTTCAAACTTGGCAACTTGACGATGTGTGGACTTCAACTCCCAGATTTCCTCAGCCAATATGCTGGCTAAGGAATTCTGGGAATTGAAGTCTACACGTTTTCAAATTGTCAATTTGAAAAACCCTGCTCTAGAGCAGGGGTGTCAAACTCACGGATGCATCACACATTGGCCACAGCCACCCCCGTTTTAGTGAAGGGGGAAAAATTGTGATACATTACATGACAACATGTCATAGTGAGTTTGACACCCCCGCTCTAGAGCCTCCTGCTAATCTGACCTCATTGCCTGGGACAGCCTCCCTGACAGCTAATCTTCTTGTCTTTGAAGTCATCTGTAAACCCCATTTCATATGTAAAGTATATGGCATTGTATCTAGAAGTTACTCTTCCCTTTTAATGACCTTTCCTTTGCCTTTATCAATCGGCAAATAAACCATGAATTCTGGCACAGATGAGCACCTTTGGGTGGTGAAGGACCATAGTTAAAACACTGTTAATTTTCACCTGTTTTCTAGCTAAAATAGCAAAAAATATCCTTTGTTTTCCAGAAATCTGGGAAGGGTGTGTGTGCTCCAAAGCCTGAAAAAATGGGCCTTGGCTTGCCAATTTCTTGTCTAGCCTTAGAGCATAATGTAAATCCAGACAATAGTTCATTTAATAAAGCCTGCTTAAACAAAACAAAACATAGCTTTGCAAACTATCTGGATAACTCAGGTGCACTTTAGCAGCTGCTTAAAATAACGAGGACTTTGGGTCTATGTAAATCAGAATAGCTTTTGATCCATAATGCCAAAGTCTCCCGTCAAGTGTGACATTTAGATCATGCATACTTTTTAAAGCATCAGATAAAGGGGGGGGGGGGGGTAGAGTAGCAATGCCAAATGCATCTGTGTTTTATTTGCCTTGGTGAGCCACCACCTGTGTGCTGATATTCATCTACCACTTTAACTTTACAATGTGATTTTTCTTAATCAACAGACATTTCCCTCTTAAAATTAAAATGCAGGAACAAGGTGCCCAGAACATGCAGAGAAAACCTGGATATATGCAGCAATCCAGCCTACTCCCAGCCTTGGCAGCTCTGGGAAAGAGGCTGTACTTCACCTTTCCAAGGAACTGGCAGAGCAACCCTTGAACATTAGCGTAAGTAGCAAAAACTCTTATAAAGGCACACAAATACAAACCCTTAGCTCACTTTGCACCAACACGGATATATACATACGGCAATAAAACTGGCCAGGAAATGAGTAAAAATATTGTCAGCGAGTAAATTGGTCCCAAGAACCAACTGCTTTGCCTGGTCATAGCAAGCGAGCTGCAAAGAAACGGAAAACAATAAGGCTGTTTGTGAGCGTTATGAGCAGATTTGGAAATTAAGCAGACGGGCTCAAACTTCTGCTAAACCCCAAGGGATCAGGTAGATCAGGTTAGGAGTTCATGGGATTTTAGTTTGGAGCCCTTAATGCAGAGGTGTCAAACTCGCGTCGTCACATGACGTAACAGGGCTTTTTTCCCCTTTGCTAAACCGGGTGTGGGCGTGGCCAGCACATGATGCATCCGACGGGAGTTTGACAATCCTGCCGTATTGGATCTGTGAAGAACCTCTCCTTTCCCACTGGGACTACCATAAAAATAAAGGTGCCAGAGGTCTGCAGTTGTTAAACATCTAAACATCACACCAAGGCGTGCCTGAGCTGTTCAGATTACATTCCCTAACCCTGTTGTGGCCTCACAATTTCCCCAGGGTGATGCCATCATACAGAGTTAATTCCCCACAGAAAAAGGAGTGCTACATATCCTCCTCAAAGAATAGCCTTCCTCCTTCTGTAACCTTCTCCAGTCTCCACTTTTTTTTTGCAGTCCCAGAAACACAGACAGAATACAAGGGATTACAGCCAGTCGGTTAAATTTTGTCCTCTTGGATGAGAAGCAGAGAAGAAAGATGCTTAAAATACTTTAAATATCCTAAGTAGGAAAGCTGAAGTCACTTTGCTACTCATTTCTGGACACCATGGAATATCATTCTCTCAGAATTTAGTAAGAATTTCTATACAATATAAGAATCTATGACAGAGCTTTGCTTGATCAAAAGTGGCTACAGAATTTCCGTAATGGCTGACCAGCTGCCAATTTAAAATCCACAAATATTGAGTATTTGTTTTATTAATCAATTAAACCAAATTATATATAGCCACCCATCTCACAAACAAGCGACTCTGGACAACATACAGCAAAGCTAAAAACAGTTAATAAATAGCAATGGCACTCACACTTACATACTGCTTATGTTTATATTTATATACCACTTCACAGTGCCTTACAGCCTTCTCTAAGCAGTTTAGAGTCAGCATACTGCCCCTAACAATCTGGGTCCTCATTTTGCTGACCTTGGAAGGATGGAAGGCTGAGTCAACCTTGAGCCGATTAGAATTGAACTCCTGGAGTGAGCAGTGAGTTAGCCCTGCAGTACTGCATTCTAACCACTGCACCACTACGGCTCATACATTAAATACATTAAAAAGTATAAAAGCTAATACGAAGAATAGTAGAAGAAGAGTTGTTAAAAAAAGTGGAGCTACCTCAATAGTTCACCTATCCCCAACCCCAGAAACTGGGCTGCGCAAATAAGCAAAGTCCCATCTGCAGGCAGCACGTGAAACCATGCCCCCTCCGATCTGTGGAAAAACCTCTTTGCATAGAACCATCCCTGGTGCTCAAAAGATTGGGGGCCACTGCCCTAGGCGACGGAATTATAACATGCCCTCTCTGCTGGATCTGGTTAGATGGGCAGATGAAATAGGGAAGAGGTGATTCTCAAATAACCTGGTCTCATGCCATGAAGGGCTTTAAAAGTTCACACCAGCACCTGGCAACACACTGGTAACCAATGCAGCTCATGAAGCAGAGGAGTGATGTTTGTTCTACCAGAGTTGCACATAACTGCTCTCAACACTGCATTTTGCACCAGCTGAATTTTCCAGATACTCTTCAAGAGCAGACGCATGTAGAGCGTATTGCAGTAGTCTAACCAAGAGGGGACCAAGGCACGAGTGACCATGAGTAGTGCCCCTGATCTAGAATGGGCACAACTGGCACATGCACACTACCAGAAGATTCTATGGATAGTGGGCTTTACAGAAAGATACTTTTTAAAAAATGAGTAACGTCTCTCCTAATGTGTATTTTAGTGACCCTCTCTAGCTCCTGCTGTAACCATGCTAAGGCCAAAGGGGGCAGGCTGAGGGTGAAGGGCTTTAACTTGTAACCCCCACTGCAGCAGTTACATCAAGAAAGTTGATAGGACTTTCATCCCTCCCCCACTGCAATCTTAGTATAGCCAAGACTGCTGTAGGAAAGAGGCAAAAGTTCGTAAGGCACACACGAATCAGTACAGAGTACGGAGGTACCATTGGCTAAAGTGGCGCAGTGGTTAGAGTGCAGTACTGCAGGCTACTTCTGCTGACTGCTGGTTGCCTGCAATTTGGCAATTCAAATCTCACCAGGCTCAAGGTTGACGCAGCCTTCCATCCTTCCGAGGTGGGTAAAATGAGGACTCAGATTTTTAGGGGCAATATGCTGATTCTGTAAACTGCTTAGAGAGGGCTGTAAAGCACTGTGAAGTGGTATGTAAGTCTAAGGGCTCTTGCTCTTGCTATGTACAACTGAACGGTTGTACAGGCAGTATGAAAACGGTGGAATATTTAGCTCGTCAAGTGATCTATTCCGAAGGCAACTTCATAGCTTCCTGAATCAATCTCATATTCGAAATGCCCCAGACCTAATGCCATATTCAGAGTATCTTGAACCACTCCTGGGAAATTTCTTTCCAAAAATCACCAATATTTATCTCACCTTTATTATTTTTTATAAGTAACGCAAGCTGATGAGCATACCTAATATTCCTGCCTCCTCCTATTTTCCCCATAACAACCACCCTTGTTTGGACCCAGAGGGCAGGATTGGCCCAAGGTCACTCAACCGGCTTTCATGTCTAAGGTGGGACTAGAACTGGTGCCTTAACCATTAGACCAAACTAGATCTTGCCCTTGGACTGGCATGCTCTGGAAGGGGACCAGGGTATTCTGAGGTTCCCTCAAATATTCTGTTTCAGGTCCCTGAATTTTGCACATCCTTCATGTTTATGAATGTGTATCAGCAGGTAATCCTCAACTTATGACCACAACTGAGCCCGGAATTTCTGTTCTTAAGCAAGACAGTAGTTAAATGAGTTTTGCTCCATTGTATGAACTTTCTTGCCCTGGTTGTTAAGTAAATCACTGCAGTTGTTACATTAGTTGCTCGTCAGAAGTTTGCAAAAGGTGATCACATGATCTTGGAACACTGCAACCGTCATAAATATGAATCAGTTGCCAAGCATTTTGATCACATGATCATGGGGATGCTGCAAAGGTCATAACTGTGAAAAATGGTCATTAGTCACTTTTTCGGTGCCATTGTAATTTTGAATGGTCACAAAATGAACTGTTGTAAGTTGAGGATACCTGTGGCCTCAACTTACACCTTGGCCTAGATCAGAGGTTTTCAAACTTGGCAGCTTTAAGACTTGTGGACTTCAACTCCCAGAATTCTCCAGCCAGCTGTGCTATGCTATGCTGGCTGGAGAATTCTGGGAGTTGAAGTCCACGAGTCTTAAAGCTACCAAGTTTGAAGACCTCTGGCCTAAATAGACACACTTAATTATGTTCAGAAGAGGATCACAGGCAACATTGACTCTGGATTCTTACCTGTCCAACGGTAACCAAGGCTCCTCTGCTGGATGCCATTGTTCCTCCTGAGAACAATTTCCTCATACCCTCTGCAAAGACAAAAGCCTGGTGTTTACAGAATAGGGATTCCATTTTAGTGGCGTTTTCCGCTTATCCTGTGTAGATGCAACTCTCCCTCCCCACAAGGCATCCCTCAAGAACAGGTATTCTTCTATTACTTCCAAGGAAGAAGAATGGCGGAGTATATTTACGAAAACACCTGTAGAGCAGAATAAACCAATCAGTAATACACATCCCAGACTGGATATAATGGCTATAAAAAGGTTAGACAGCTGTGTTTGAAAAGAAAGATGCCTCAATACCTAGACACAATGAAAGAGGCAAACAAATACATCTGGTGATGAAGATCAAGGGAAGATCCTATTAAATGCCTGTGGGTGAAATCTAACCGTAGCAAAGACGCTCTGGCTAATACAAGTGCATTTTCTATGCTCTGCCACGAGTTCCGTTTCAAAAATAACCCTGATAAATTTCATGTTCATTGCACTCTACCTATGAGCTAATATCCTTGAGCAAAACAAGCTACTCTCACTTCTGGCTGCAATGTGAGATGTGGATGGGACACCAGCTGTCATCCTGGACTACGCAGGCTATAAATCAAGACGGTTCAAATCAAACACCCGGAAAGTGTTTGGAGGAAGATTGCTCAGTTCTCAAGAACCACAATCTGGATCTTAAGAAGGGCTTTGATTTTTACCTTCTGTACCTGGCAAGGAGGAAGCTGGGGACCTGCTTCAAAAGCCTCTGCCTCAAGAATAGTTCATGGTGCCTTCTGCCTATACAGGTAGTCCTCAACTTATAAACCATTCGTTCAGTGACTGTTTGAAGTTACAACGGCACTGAAAAAATTGACTCGTGATCAGTTTTCAAACTCATCACCATCGTAGCACCCCCCCCATGATCATGTGATCAAAATATGGTTGCTTGGCAACCGGCATGTATTTATGATGGTTCCACTGTCCCGGGGTCGTGGTTTTTTCTAAAATTTGATTTATATGCCACCCTTCTCTGGAGACTCAGGGCGGCTTACAACGCGTTAAGCAATAGCCTTCATACTTTTGTATATTTATACAAAGTCAGCTTATTGCCCCCACAATCTGGGTCCTCAAAATGGTGTTATCACCATTTGTAACCTTTCCTGACAGCTTCCAACAAACAAAGTCAAAGGCGGGGGGAGAGAAGCCAAATTTGTTTAATGACAACTGCAGTGATTCACTCAATGACTGTGGCAAAATAGGTCGTGAAATGGGGCAAAACACAATTAGCAAACTGTCTTGCTCAGCAACAGAAATTTGGGATGCCATTGTGGTTGTAATTTGAGGACAACCTATAACTAGAAGCATCACTGATCCCTAAGGATCAACCTCCAATTGAAAAGAGAGAAGATATAAGACCACCAGGATGGGGCAACCATGACAACCACATACTGGGCTCCTGCACCCACCTCCACTGGCTGGATTACTGAAAATTGTAGTCAGTGGACCTGCTTACCCATTAGGTACAAGAGGCACAGTGCCTAAGGCTCACAAAAAATCTTTTTAACACAGAAAGAGTAAAAGTGAAGTAGAAATTTCATGTCTCGTCTTTCACTCTTGAAGATATATACATAGTACAAATACATAAAATACAAATAAAATATGCATAGAATGCAAATTAAAAGCTTAATCATATATTAAATGCTACCAAGAAAATTTAATTCTCACATGTTTGTGATATTAAATCATCAGAAGTTATAAGAGATAAGTATGCCAGAAAATGTAGAAAAATCACACTAAATATGTAGTCCTTGTTTAACAACCGTTTAGCAATCATCTGATGGAGTTGATCAAGGATACTTACATAACCATTCCTCATAGTTGTGGCCATCACAGCATCCCCACAGTCACATGATCATGATTCAGACACTTGGCAACCAGTTTGCCATTAAAACAGTCGCCATGTTCTGTGGTCAGGTGATCACTATTTGTGACCTTCACTGCTGGCTTCTGATAAGCAAAGTCAGTGGGAAAACTGGCAGGAGGTCTCAGATAGTGATCACATGGTGTCATGCTTAACAAACATGGGGTATCAAACAGAACTGCCATAACCGCTGTTGTAACTTGACGTAGTCAGATAACTTTACAATCTTTACATACTTTACAATCACTTAGTGACAGAGTTGCTGGTTCCAATTATCAGAGTGAGGACTATCTGCATTATTTTTCTAGAACAGAGATGGGGAACTATGGCCCCTTTATGAGTTGTGGACTTCGACTCCCAGAGTTCCTGAGTCAAGATGACTGACTCGGGAATTCTGGGAGTTGAAGTCCACAAGTCATGAAAGGGCCATAGTTCCCCACTCCTATTCTAGAGAAAGGGACAAAGACAAAAGTGTCTAGGACTCACAGAAGTCATAATGTAGCTCTCCCTGGAGGGCCACTAGTTGCCCACAAGTTCTACTATAAAGTGTTCTGCTCAGGGGATTCTTTTCCCCTTCAAGTAAGCTTAATTCAACAAGGGTCTCCTAGAGCAAGGGTATCAAACTTGTGTCGTCACGTCATCACATGACGTATCACAACTTTTTCCCCCTTCACGAAACCAGGGGTGGGTGTGGCCAGTATGTGACGCATCTGGTTGGTGGGCCACGAGTTTGACACCCTTGTCCTAGAGTCACAATATATTTCGGCTGTACACTGATTACATTCTTACCTTCACGAAACACCCGATACAGGCCATCCAAGGCATGAGAGTAGCTGGAAAACAGGAAGAGATAACAGCTTTCATTAATATTCATGTAATTCTGACAGGCGCTCACTACCCCAGCTGGCTATTATTGAAGACTTTTAATCCCATTTTCTGTCTGATAGCTCTGACAGATGGGACTTAGGCATCTGTGGTGAGATTGCCACCAATTTAAAAGAGATCTTAGATTTGAGAGAATGAACATCTGAAGATCAATTTTGTCCCTCTGTGCTCTTGCATATTCAAGAGTTTTTTTTTGAACAGAGACAGGCCACATAGCCCTTCCTTCCCCCAATGCTCTTCTTTGCCTTCCCATATTTGTTCACTTTTTGCATCTGATACTCACTTGCGTCGCAGATGTGCTGGCTGCTTAATGTCATTCTGCATCCTGGAAAAGAACATGACAGCAGTGTTGAGACGTGGAAAAAAAAAACCCTCTCTCTTCAAGCACCCCACCAAGTATAGCTTCGTTTGCTCCAAATGACCTTAAGAAGTAGAGACACTTGAACAGGGGTGTCAAACTCGCGTCATCACACTGTTGTCATGTGACGAATCGCGACTTCCCCCCCTTCGCTAAATTGGGTGTGAGTGTAGGCAGAGCATGATGCATCTGGCCTACAGGCCAGGGGTGAAATCCAGCAGGTTCTGACAGATTCTGGAGAACCGGTAGTGGAAATTTTGAGTAGTTCGGAGGACCGATAGTGGAAATTTTGAATAGTTCAGAGAACCGGCAAATGCTACCATTGGCTGGCCCCAGAGTAGGGTGGGAATGGAGATTTTGCAATATCCTCCCCCCAGGAGTGGGGTGGGAATGGAGATTTTGCAATATCCTTCCCCTGCTACACCTACCAAGCCACACCCACCAAGCCACACCATGCCCACCAAGCCACGCCCACAGAACTGGTAGTAAAAAAATTTGGATTTCACCACTGCTACAGGCCACGGGTTTCACAACCCTGCGCTAGAATATCCTAAGAGTGCAGATTTCACCAAATTGTAGCCTTGCTCTTGGCAAAATAAAATCCTTCTCTACCCTCCACTAATTTAGGATCCTCCTAAGGATCCAGAACTGACTTCTGGAGAGAAGAAAGAAAGAAAAACTGACCTGACATTCACCATGTCAGCTGGGGTCCCCACGAATCCACCGGTAAATCCTGCAACCAAAGGACAGCTGATGAAAAACCACTGCCCAGCCCGATATGACCTCACCCTTCTTTCTGTACTTGCCAAGCCCCAGCTCACCTCCTACTGCACCTAGCAGCACCTTCTGGTAGAAGGGCAATGGCCCCTGGGCACCCTGGCTCAAGCTGTCTCGCACTGTCTCATAGATGGCAAAGCGGGTGAGAGAGTACGTCATCTGAAGAAGCAGAAAAGAGTCACAAGAGGAAGTGGCAACTGCTCATCAGTCTATGGAGATTCTGAATCACCCGGGTCATGGTTGTCCCAAAGGTGCTTTTTCAGGAGTCAACGGGACTTTGTTTTTTCTTTGAAAACATTGGATGAGGAGCGAAATGTCTTCAAAGAAAAAACAAGAAAGTCCAGCTGACTCCTGAAAACGCACCTTCGGGACACCTGCTCATCAGAATCACAGAAATCCATTGTTCGCAGGCCACATGCAAGCACTTCCCCCTCCTCCTTTACCTGTGCTGGTTCCTCCTAACTGCAGTGCCCAAATTGGGCAGGAATAACATTTAGCTATTTGTAAATAGAAAAATAAGCAAATTAAGTTTATTAAACAAGTGTGACATGCCTGTTCTACTTCTGTGCCCTAACATCCTTGGTATACCCCACCAAAAGATGAAAAAAATGGAGTCAAAGTTTTGCCTGCTGTTTTTTATTATTATTGTTAAAAAAAAGTTGCCCTGGCTAAGTTTGTCATGCTTGTAAAAATATATGGCAAGTGGGACTGCAAGTGAACCTACCTTTTCCCCCTCAGATCCTGCTTAATGATTAAAATCATAAACGCCAGCATTACAACTGGCATAATACAGAATGACTGATTTAGGCTGCAGAATCAGCCTCTGCGGGATATTTATGTAGTATGTGAAAAAACCAACCAAGATCTTAAGTTGCAGAAGGAAAAAGCTGTCACTGTCAAAATATTATGAAGTGGAAATAATTAATTGCTTCTGCTCCAAGTTTATTCCCATCTACTCATATTACCTACTAAACTCTGGAAACACACAGGTTTCCCATCTGCACATATTCTATTAAACTCCGGAAACACACAGGTTTATTTCAGAAATTTCCATACTTAGCGTTTGCCTGATGTACCAATATGGCTGTGGGTAGTCAACAATATTCTATTTTTATCATTAGTATTTTACAGACATTTTGTTACAATTCAGAGAGTGCATAAAATTCATAAGTGCTTGGTTGGGAGTTTGAATGTCATCGGAATGCTCAACATGGATGTTTAGGAGAAAATGCTGGACAGAAGTGCAAAATTCTCATTGCCAATAATGAAAGCAAGAAGCTGGCACCGGACACAACAAGCAGGATGGCAGATGATGAGGTGAGCCATCTTAGCAGCAGCCAAACACTCACTTGTCGGCAAAGCGAGGCACTGAGCCCATTGTAGAGAGCTAGAAAACCATCGTTGCGAATCACACGTAGCGCCATTCCTGTCATGCGCATCTTCACTTCCTGCTGAGTTTGCAGATGAACCTAAGCAGAAGTGGCAGATAGGTCAAGTTCACATTTTCTGGATCTCATTTGCTGAGGGGCATCCCAGGCCAAATAAGAAGGCACTGAAACACACCAGATGCAAGAAGCCCATAAGATTGCTTCTATTCCTCTATCACAAGCTCATATTAACATTCACTTTGAACCTTGTACTCAAGGAATAACAGGGCTGGATTCCACTGGCTCATGCTTAAAGAGAACATTTTGCCCTGGCCCTAAAGACAAAAGATTCCCAATAGCTATGACTGATCTTTCCAGTTTCACATAAGAAATAACACCGGTAATACCTTTCATCTAGAAATTTATGATAAAAACATTTGGATTCCTTTCCTTCCTCTCTAACAGGGTTTGTTAACCGTTCAAATGGAAATAACTATCCAACCTTTTGGGTTGTCTGGACAGCATTGAGTGAGGAGGGATTGTCTTGGGCTGCATTTAAAATATATATTGTAGTTAATGTATATAAATCACGTAATGGTGTTAAAAGTTTACCATCTCGTGGGGCCATATTACTAGCTGTCCAGGCATGTCCAACCCAGCCTGTGGGTTGGACATGCCTGATCTAGCAAGAAGCACCAAGTTCTAGTTCTTAGCCACAACCATTCCAATTTCATCTTTCTTCTTCTTTTGACAGAGCTCTGCCCTGCATTCCTCACTGTATATCTAATTGGCAGTTAACTTTGGATGTTTTAATAGTGAAAAGCAAACAACACGTCTTTCAACCAGTACGAAGGACCCCAAGGTTTGCACAGGACTCGGCAACACTGAGAGCTTGTTAAGCTATCCGGTTCTGCAGCATGGAAATTACAACTTAAAAGTTGCTCCCAGATAACTATTCTATTCTGTGCTGCTCAGGGGCAACTCGAGTTAATAATAATACAACCACACAGAAGTTCTAGGTGAAAGGCCCCCAAAGTTAATCAAACAACGTAGTAGCGCTGTTTGGTTTGCTGATTACGCTTCCTCCTGTAGAATGACAGTTCCCAAACTTTCCAGCTTGGTGGACCGGCATCGTGTGTGTGTGTGTGAGTGTCAGGCACAGGCGCACGCACATGCACACACACAACTCCATATCTGTGAGCAGAGCTTTGCCTATGCACACAGTTGTCCAATCTCTCCCGTGGCCCAGTTTTGAACAGGCTGCGGCCCGGTAGTGGGCTGTGGCCCAGAAGTTGGAGACCCCTGCTGTAGAAGGAGGAGAGCTGAACAAGTCAAGGAGGCGAATATATGGAATGTACTGTATGAGATGCCAGGAGAAAACACAAACATTCAGTCTAGTAGCACAAGGGTTCTTCCATTCCACCCAGGATAAGAGGAGTCCTAAAAGCCCAATGAGTCGCTGGGAACAGGCACTTGAATGCAACTCCCTCAAACTTCTATCAATGTGGTTCATCAGTTAAGAGTAATATCTAGTACATCCACTTTAACTAATCAATGTCTTGAAGTAGCCTGTGATGAGAATATATATTAGATGAAGCTACAGAAGTATCTGCTGTCAGTTAGCTCTGACTAAGATGGGCATTGTACCAATTTTTTAATGATGGTTCAAAGATCTATTGTAAAGCATGAAATTGGAATTTGCCCCTCAAGCAGCTAGCCAGCAGGTCACAGAGGGAACACATGCAGAAGGAAGAGGAATTCTGCAAGAGTTAGCACCTTTGTGTTGACTTGAAGGTGCCAATAGCCAGGCAATGCCAAGCAAATGGAAACTTTCCTCTACATAGACCACATTTAAGTGGGCCAAATGCCTGAGAAGAGAAAAGCATGAGTGAGATTATAAAACAGGTTTGATCTGGAAACGCTCTGGAGGCTGGATATGGAAACTTGCGAAGCCCTCAAAGCACCTGTTCTAAAGCAAATTGCCTTTAACAGATTGAGCAGCCTGACCAATTTATGCCACCTCTATTCTTTTCTATGGTTTGACCTTGATAAGTGTCCCAAGGATATACCAGAGCTATTGCAAGCAAGGTTAATGTTCTGCAACGGATACCACTGTTGTTCACTCAGTCTTCTGCATCCTGTTGCCCTCCATAGGCTTTGAGGCTACAACTATCTGAATTTCTGGCAAGCATGGCCCAAAAACCCAGCAACAGGCAGCCTTAAGAACAACCATTCTTAGAATGCCATGTAGAAAGAATAGGAGTGCAGTATGTTTTGGACAGGGCTATAAACTATCATGCTCTGAAATTCATCTCATCTGCTGAAGATTTGTGTTCTTAATTGAGACATTTGTTAAGTGAGTTTTGTCCCATTTTATGACATTTCTTGCTACAGCTATTAAGCAAATCACCACAATTGATAAGTTAGTCACATGATTGTTAAGTGAATCTGACTTCCCCATTGACTTTGCTTGTCAGAAGATCGCAAAAGTTGGATCATGTGGCCTTGGAACATAGCAACTGTCATAACTATGAGTCAGTTGCCAAGCATCTGAATTTTGATCCCAAGATCATGGGGATGCTGCAAAGGTTGTAACTGTGAAAAATGGTCATAAGACACATTTCTCAGTGCCATTGTAACTTTGAACAGCCACTAAGTGAACTGTTATAAGTCGAGGACTACCTGTATTACAAGGGAAATGCTGCAGGTGCAATACTGGTATATCGACTAAGAACTAAGGCTTGTATGCAAAGACAGGAAGATGACTCTCACAATCAAGCAATAAAGTTTCCAAACTACAAAAATAATTGAGGATTACTAAAAAAAATAAAATAAATAGTAGTCCTTGATTTACGTAAATTCATTTAGTGACTGTTTGAAATTACAATGGCACTGAAAAAAGGACTTGACCATTTTTTACACTTAAAACTGTTGCAGCATTCCTGTGGTTACATGATCAAAATTCAAACACTTGGCAACTGGCTCATATTTATGACAATTGCAGTGTTACATGATCCCCTTCTGACAAGTGAAGTTCATGGGGAAGACAGATTCACTTAACAACCATGTTGCTAACTTAACAACTGCAGTAATTCATTTAATAACTGTGGGAAGAAAGGTTGTAAAATGGGGTAAAACTCACTTTACAAATGTCTCACTTAGCAACAGAAATTTTGGGCTCAGTTGCGGTCATTAAGTTGCAGTCATTAAAACTAGTTAGTACCAGGATCTGTTGCTTTGGGAAGAAATATTTTTGTACATTAATTAGATCAGAAAAGTTGAAAAGTTCTTTCAGAAGTGTCCTAGTCACTAGTGGAAGACTTGGCCAAGGAACCTTAGTGAGGAGTTTGTAAGTGCCTTCAAGTTCTCCCAACGTCAAAGTCAAGCAAAGAAGGCAAAGAAATGTGCTCCTGGCCTCTTTAACATTTGTGTAGCTTTTCTACTTCCCACAATGCTTTAATAGTGATGAAATTGGGCAATACTTTCTTGCTTCAACTGCCTGAGAGTTGTTGGACTAGAGTCCTAGAAGAAAAGCTTGTATAGCCAAATAAAAGGCAGCCCCAGCATCACACCAAAGCCAAGGGGGGCAGTCTGGCTCTCCTTGTGGTCGTCTGCCTTTTGTGCGGGCAATTAGGGATTTCTGTACATTTCTCGGCAGCAGAAAGATGAATGGAAGCAGACAACGCAGACAAGCAAGTCAGCAGAATATAAACTTGACAGCAAACAGCCCTCCTTCCTAGCACTGATGACATTACCTAGTTAGGGTAATGAAACGTCTGCAAGGAAACAAACAAGCTCAAGGGAGCACCAAGGACTCCCTCATTTCAAGCTACAAATATTCGACTTTATTGTCAGGCAGCGCTTCCTAGGACTAAAGGGCGCCAAAATGGCAGCTGGGCAACCATTGCAGCCATGGTAACAGTTGGGGATCCGGCCACACCACGCATTTGCTCCACGTAGAGGCTCCCACAGGCTTCCCGGGCCCTGGACTGATCAAGGAAGTAGCTGCCGGGAAGACCTTAGTTAACCCTACCGCAACCTGCTGTACATCGGCTGCAGGACAAGCAAGCGGCCGAGTAAGAAAGACTCCTCCTTCCCTGCTTCCCTCCCTTGCCCGGACGCACCTTGAGTAAATCTAGCGGGTGCGTGCAGCACGCCGCCCCGCAAGAGGCCAGGCCCCCGAAGTACCAGCGGGACACGCGTTTCTCTGCCATCCTGCCGGCGAGACTGGCTTTCACCGATCCCTCCCCTCCCTCCGTCTTTCGGATCCGGCAAGCCCAGCCTCCGCTCTGCACACCCGACCGAGGCGGCCTTAAACGGGCAACGCCGTGAGCGACGGAGGAGGAGGAGGGAGAGCTTAAAAGAGCAACCGGGAGGCCAAAGGTGCGCAGCTTGCAGGAGGGGCCAGGTGTTTCCCGGGCTGTGCACCTTCCCGCGCGGGCTTCTCTTTCGCGAGAGGGACTCGAATTTCCGGAACTGGCGTTGAGGTCTAAGGTGGCTCCGAAGTCGTTTTCACCAAGCCGCAAAGCTCCTTTTCCTATGCACATTTCTAAGACGGCTGCCTAAGGACTATTTTATGACGTTATGAGATAGATTAAGGATTTGTAATCCTAAAAATATGTACCATAAAATATGTATGTTTTGGAGCAAGTCTTGCTGTTTTCTTCTGCCTCCCTTTACTGGGAATGTTTGGTAGGAAATTAAAAATTCAGCTTTAGTTTGCATTGCTTTGCTGTTTCACCAAACTATTGAACTTAAAGCCTCTTCCTGCCATTCCATCTTTCTTGTGTATAGAAGCTGCCTTCTTGCAAAGTTGGCTCCCTTTAGATAGTTACATAGTTGCACTGTATACATCAGTCTTCCTTTGACAGATGTTCTTCAGATCTACCGGCTATAGAATAGCTTTTCTAACTCCTACTGCATTGCCTTAGGCATAGCAATCTGAACATTACATATCCTGCAGCAAAGTCATCTTCAAGACTCCTAAGAGGGCATTCATTTTGCATGATTTACTGTTGATACTGAATAAAGATGTGCAAAACTTCCACAGTTGTACTGTTTTACATCTGAAACAAGTCTTTTGAAATGGCCTCAATCATTTCAGAACTGTTTCAAGTCCAAAATGCTTCCAAAATTATGTTAACCTGTTTCAGACTTGAAGCAATACACATTAGAAACATTTTTGCACACAATTGCTCTATTTTTTTCCAGTAGCAGGGTGTTAATTCTTCAATTTAACCAGGGATGCCATTTATAATTTTACTTTCTATGTAAAAAAAAACCCCCAAAAACTTTGCTCACTCTCTCAATTAATAGAATAAGAATTGGAAGGGACTTGGAGATCGTCTAACCCTCTTCTCAAGCATATCCTGTACTATTTCAGACAAATTGTCCAATCTTTTAAAGACCTTTAATGATGGACCACCCATCATTTCTGAAGCAATTCCAAATTGCTTTAAGGGCATCCTCAAATGCATTAAGAAAAATGGATAGTTTTACATGTTCTGAGTAATCTTGCTGCCTTGATCAGAGACCACAGAAAATAATAATATTTAGGATGAAGCATTCCATCCATACTTTTTCATCATTCCAGTCTTGAAGGGTGTATTTGCTGCTTTCCAATGATTGTTGCAGATAGAATAATTGCTAAAAGTGTGCTCATTTGCCAAAATTCGTTCTAAGTCTCCATAGTTGCATCTGTAAAAGGGCAATATTATTTACAGGGCTTCAGCAATCTTGAAAATATTTGAGATGTATAAGCACAGAAAATACATTTGTGTAGGTACATTTTGGAGCAGGTGCAATATTTAGCACTGTTTATTGCATTAATATAGTAGAAAATGCCCAATAAAGTTATTGGTCAGTAAAACTTGTTTCCCAACTCTTAAAAATTAGCCACTGCCAAGCTATCTTCAAGAAAAGCATGAAAAAATGACAGAGAAAGAAGTCTCAAATTCTTCCTGTCTTTAAAGCCTCACATAAATTTGCATACTTTAAATCTCCTCTATGAATTCTCAGGTGCTGGAGAAAAGTTAAAATTGCAAAAGCAGCATTCCATCCCGGGTCTTCGTGCTTTCCGCCGTGAGTTAAAAACTTTTTTGTTCCATCAGGTGGGCCTGGCATAATCTCTCCCCTCTTTGTAAGAAAATTTTAATTTCATAATCCAAATTTTTAGATTCGGGATTTACATATTAAAAAAAAGGTTTTGAATTGTTGGGGCAATCATTTAATTCGGTTTTAATTGGTTTTTAAATTTTATATCTATGTCTTTTATCTTTGCCTGTTCACCGCCCTGAGTCCCCTCGGGGAGAAGGGCGGTATATAAATCTAATAAATAATAATAATAAATAATAATAATAATCAGCCTCAGCTGTGTGCCTTAAAAGCTGCCTTTAGACAATCTCTTGGCTGCCAAGGGTTTACTTTAGCTTGGCTTTAAATGAAAGTGCAACAACATGGACATTGGACTAAAACCACATCTTGTTCCATTGAGTGAACTATCTAAAACAAACTAAGAATAGTCATTTTGACCTGAACAATGGCTTATATTAAACCTTCAAACAGGAGCCAAGATTCGGCAAACTACCATATCGCAAGACCCAGCAAGTGCTAAGGAAAAGATACTTGTAGGCCGTGCTGATATAAATCATACCAAAAGGGACAAAGGGCAGGGGAGAGGAAAAGGGCCAGCCACAGAAGAGAATAGACATCAATCAGGGGGCTAAGGTGGGGGTCTAGCTATCTACCCTGATATTGGATGAACAAAGGAACTTGGGAGAATGCATTATCCTACCTAAATTTAACCTGCTCAGATTTGGAAATGTTGCAGGGAGAAAAAAAAATTTTTTCCCTACCAAATCTACTAAGTCACAACAGGAAAAACTAACATTTCCAAGCTGCTGTCCTTCTTTATTAAAAGAGAAGCAATTTCACTTACACCTTCTATTGAAAAGATGATCTTAGAGTACGACCCAAAATCTACAAAGATCCCACCCATCTCCTCCCACAAATGATTAAATCTGCCACTAAGGGACACCTTAGTCCAAATACCCATGCAAACTTGAGGAACCTGCCAGATGGGGGAAAACCCCAGTAACATGCAAGAAAGGATCATCACACATATTCTACAGGTGTTATCCATCACATATATTCGTTATGAATACAGGTTTTTAACCACATAGTAGACTGCAAGGTGTGCCAAAGAATTGTTACACACTGAGCCATCCCCATGGGAAACTGCACAGCAGAAAAAAATGGGGCAGAGCAACTTTCCTGGAACCGCACAGTACTCCACCACCAATCAGCAGGAGTGGCTAACACAAGTCAGAGGGTCCTTCCCCCGCTCTGCTTTAAGTCCTTTGGCAGGTAGGCAGATTCTTTAATCCACAACTACTGTGCCTCCAACTGCCTCTAGAGCTGATTTAATCTTTTCTGCTTCTTCTTTACGAACATTTACTTTGATATCTTGAGGAAGAGATTCCACCAACTTCTTTGCCTGCAAGATAGAAAGGCTCTAATCAGAAAATGAAAAAGATTGCACAACATTCAAGAGAAACCTAATACTAGTCTTTCTCATTTATTTAAAAAGTTTATTTATAATACAAATTAAAAACAATGGACATAGCGTGATATCTCCGGTTTAAACGTTTTCATCAAATTTTGTCATATAATTGATAGCTTCCTTATCTCTATACGTTTACACTAATTATCACATTTCAAATATATATATTCTTTCATCCATATAGGTTATATCGATATCTAATTTGATTATCTATCATAACAAATTAGCATATAAACTTCTAAACATTTTACTCGTCAATGGTCCTTTATCCCAGCATTCCTCCTCCTTTCCAGCCAATAGTAAAATTTGTTCAGATTTCATAATACTCTGATTCGTTCTTATTTTTAAGTTCCAAAGTCAGCCTGTCCATTTCCGCACAAATTAATATTTTAGCTAACACTTCTTCTGTGGGGGTCTCCTTGTTTTTCCATTTTTGGCCAAAAGCCAATCTTGCTGCTGTTAGAATATGTATGCTAATACTAGTCTTGATCTCTATATATTTTCTACTTATGGTACCTCCTGAATTTGAGGAAGACAACGCAGCCCCCAAATCTTTCCAAAGAAACATTTCCTAAATTATGGTTCTAGGGTTTAGTGAACAGAATTCAGAGATTTGAGGAAATTGTCTTTGGAGCTTTACCAGCTTCATTTGCATGGAGGAAGGGTGGAGACGTATGCAAGGTCAAAAAGGCAAGAAGGGGAAAGTGATGTTGAAATGCAAGTCTAGTGCCTTTGTATAGATTCACACCCAAGGGGTGCAAATGCTGTGACCTTTCCGTCAACCTGCCTTTTTTTAAAGACCTGCTTTCTCAACAGATGTCACTGAGTTGCATGACTGATGACAGACTGTGTCACACTAATTGCCACTATATCTGAGGATCCTAATTTTACTCATTCCACATCGTCTTTTTTTTTTTACTCTCCATCAAATCTTACCCTTTTTGTTCCCAACTGGCAACATCAAAAAATTACAATAGAAGTTCTATGGAAATCAAGTTTAGAAATGAACTAAGGCAGTGAAAGGAAGTAACATGTTTTAGAATATCCCTCTTATTGACCATATTATACTAACTCTTGTTTCTTGGGATTAGCTTCTTATTCATTCTCAGGCACAATGTAAGATGTTGATTTCTATCTATAAAGCTTTATACCTTTTGGGACCACAGTATCTGAAGGAAAGTGTCTGCCTGCAAGACCTGGCTAAGAAATTAACTGCAATCACTAAAGTTTCCACTAGTTTATGTCAATAAGGGAATCAGTAGCATAAGGTATGGCATTTTTAGTGTCAGCACTTAGCTGTGGAACCGACTTCCAAGATGTATAATTCAGTCCTTCGTTGATGTTTTTTAAGCAGGCAATAAGCATATTTCCATCCAATGTTAATTTTGCTGATCACCATTTTGTTTATTTTCCTAACTGTTTTAATGAAATTGTATTATTAGTGCAAACCACTTTAAGGCCCCTGAGGCTCCATAAAGCAGCATTTATATTTCTATTAAATGAACAGTTACAATACAGGGAACTGTCACTCACATCATTCTAAGCATCTAGGTATTCTGCAAGCATTTCAAGTAAAAAGATATTCCCCCTCAATAGTATAATCTGAACAAGTATAGGAAAGAATCATTTTACCTGGACAAGGTTTATGTTCTCCACGTGGTTCTTTAGTTCCTTGATAACTTTCACCTTGTCTTCAGCTTTAAACCCAGTCAATCGCACTGTAAAATTGACCTTTTCTACTTTTTCAACCTCTTCTTCTTCTTCAGCCTAGTAGATGAAGAGGAAAGAGAAACAAATTGACAATTAGTAGGTAGTGCCTGCCCCTTTGTCTCCAAGGAGACAGCAGTAAAGGAAGGATCAAACTATTTAGGCACTTCATTTGGTTTATTTAGATGGGGGAGGGGCCCCAAAACTAGCACTGAACTATAACAGTGTTGTTTGTTTTTATAAACTGACAATGGAACTAAAGGCACAAATAGAAAATGGTGACTATTTTCATATTCTACATGGGGACTTCTTAGAATTTTTTTTACATGTTTTACAGAAAACATAGTACTAGACTAGATCCAATAATCTCTTCTTAATAATCATAGAATAAAAAGGGGGCAGTTTAATTTATGTCTTCTAGGATGTTAGCTATCTGCCCCAATTTTGTATGATCTGAAAGTGTTCTTCATCCAACTTATTTAATAAAATAACTGAAGTATAGTATTATGTCAATTATATGTATGGTATGTGGGAATGACCTTGAGAAACAGGTAAGAACCACAACCAAGGGGACAGTTGGATAAGAGAGGTTCACCTGCAGAACAAATGTGGACATGGCAAATATCTCAGAAGGGATCCTGTCTAGTTTTTTGGCTTCTAAAGGTGATTTACCTGAATCTACCTTCAGATTTTTAAGATTCATGTGTGTGTGTATTGGGTGCTTTTTGACTCCTGTCAACCGCCTAGGTTAGTCTGCATTTTTTTAAGCAAGATTTTTAGAAATAGTTTGCCTTCTTCCTACCTTCCTTCTTGTTTTCTTCCCAGGGCTGAGAAAAGTGACTGGTTTAAGGACACCCAACTGGGTTCATGTCTAAGGTGGGATTAGAACTCACAGTCTCCAGGTTTCTAGCCTGTTACCTTACCCACAGTATCAAACTGGCTCTCTTCTTATAATCAATGTAATCTTACACTTACGGTACAATTAGTTCATGTGGTGTGCTTTCTGCCTGGAAAATCTTGCAAAGCTGACATCAATCTTGCAAGTTTGAAAGTACATGTCCCCAAAGCTCATCCCTACATGCCATTACACTATAAAGGTACTATCCAATAAAATGTATCTTCCCAAATACTGGTATTGTATTCAGACTAACTGGTCCATAATTTGCTGGATCATTTTTTCAACAAAGAAAATATTTGCTTTGTTCCAGTTACATGTCTTATTCTCTAGGATTTTTAAAGCTAGTATAATGTTCAGCCCGGACCATTAGCTACCAATACCCTAAGATGGAATTCCTCTGATTGTATCAATTTAAATTCATTCGAAGTTAATAGCCAACTTCCCATAATTCAATCCTGTCCCTTCATCCATCATTTCACTGATAAGAGAGCCAAAATAAGTGCTAACCATCATCTTTCCTTACTTACCTGTTAGCGTTTTGCCTTTTTCACTTAGTAACTAGCATACTGATTTTTTTTTTACTTTGAATGTATTGACAATAATATTGTTTACTCTTCTGTAACTTATTTTAATCAAATGCTCTCTCACAGCGTATCAAGTACATTCCTCTGCATTTCTAAGTGGGAATGGATATTTTAAACAAGTAATGCAAATCTTTACTATTTCTGTTCCTTTTGTCATTCCTCCAGAACTTTGATATACACATTTCACTGATAAACCTAATAAAACATATTTGCCCATCCACATTAAGAAATAAATCTCACACTGGTTTTTTGTTTGACTGATCAGTGATTTTACGCTCTGCAACCAAGTTGCCTACATTTAATCATAAATGACAACTCACAATGGGAATAATCGCAAGAAGAGCTACAAAATGAATTCTGACTAGGAAGAAGTAAGTTTTTTTTCCAAACAGAGTAAACTCATTTCCCAAAATTGTTTATGAATTATTTCATTCAGGAGCTAGTGTGTGCTCCTTCTTATATGTGCTAAGTCTGCTGGAGGCTTTGTAGTCCATAGTTTTATCCAGGTTTAATATTCATGCGTAGATTAATATTTGCCAAATTTTTACTGCATCTTCACGTTTTGAAAATTTTATCACCATCCCACCCCAGTGTAAGTCCAAATATTTTCAAAATGTGAAAGAAAAAAGAAAAGAAGTGCAGATAGTGTCTTTTTGTTTGGTAAATGGAGAGAATATCAGACAGCAACCTTGAGGAGGGTGATATGAGGCAGCGGGGCGAATGGAGTAGCCTCTAAAAGGCATCTATCCACAATTACTACAGATATCCCACTGAATCTGGCAGATTTCCAGAACTACTATAAGGCAATTGTTTTGGGAACTCATTTGGAGTAAAATTAAGCAGCCACTTGGAAAAGTTAAGTTTGAGATGAATTTCTTAAAGCTTTAGAAATATTTTCACTTGATTCAGCCAAATCTATACAATCTTTTAGTCAGGAAGCAAATCTCAGAATAATTGGAGCACTACAAAGATATTTATTCCATATTTAATGATGCAAAGCTTAACTTTAATAGAAAATCACGATATACAAGAATATATAGGAAACTATTAAGTGAGCAATAGGGACATAGTAATATCTAAAAGGGACAGCTGGAAAAAATGGCTGCTAAGTCCATTATAATAAAATGTCTGTTATCCTGCTTAATTTAGGATCACCCTCAGGACTGAAAAGTATCCAGCTAACTAAAACTATAGCTGCATAGAGAAGTAGATGACTTTAACTTATGAACATCCTTTATAAATCTTTTTGCCCCATTCTATACTGCCAATCGTTTAGGAGTTTATTACAATTTGCATATCATTACAAATACTAACTGTGCTATTATTTTCATTATATCATGGAAGCAGCTCTTTTAAATACCAAGTAAAGAAAGCAGTTTGTCTGCACCTTTCATCTTCATGCTTGCAAGTTTCATCCCCACCTCTTCAAGAACAATGTGTATTTGTTGACCAGGTACATTCAGACCCTTGTCCAAAAGCAATTACCATTTGATTCAGATACATGGCAAGATATAAGGCTGATAGCTTACCGGTGCTGCCAACTGTGTTGCTGGCATCATCCCGGCCATTGGCATAAGTCCAATATCTTGGATCTTGAGAGTTTTCTGTAAACATAGAAAACATCTTTTTATCCATCTTTTATATCACTTGTAATACTGAAGTAGGGATTATAACCCACAGTACCACACTCCATCTCTATAAGGAAAAAGAAGCTACAAGCAACAGGAAGCATTGACTACAACTTTTTCATCTTTGATCTATTAATCATCCAGTTTCTAATGTAAAAATGGTACCTTTAGCAACTCATTGAGGTCAGAGATCTCCAGGAGAGTCAGGTTAGCAATGTCCTGAACTAGCTGCTGAATCTTGGGTGAATATTCTTTTGGGGCATCATCCATACGCGGACTTGCTAAAACTTCACTACACTTTGAACATGTAGTCTTCAGCATCCGGATAGCACAAGCTTGTGATCGATGCTGCCTGTAGAAAATCAGACAACAAAAGTTACAGTTCATATTTCCCAACACACAGGTACATGCAAATGAGAAATATCTGTTGAACAGATGAAGAAAGGACGGATAACAAGGAAAGACCAATCAAGATGGCTGGGGGAGAACAACAGTATGAATTGGTGCATATGCTATTGAAAAGAAAGAAAAGTGTTCCCCAGCCATTTTATTAGCAAATTTTGACAAATTCCATTTTAGAAATAGCCCAGTTTCAGAAATAATGGCTAATAGCCTGAAATATTACATGGTAGGAGCTTTATATGACTAAGTTTCAGACAGCAAAAGGTACAGTTCAAGTAGTTTAAAACAGTCAACCAAAAGATAAACTATAGTATACTGTAGCATAGGTCAATTTTTTCAATTTTGCATGATATATATATATATATACACACAAAACTTAATCTGTTCTGCTAGCATGCTTCAACATGACAAAGTAAGGACAGACTATTTTTAATAATTAGGGATTAATGAGGGTAAATTTATTTTAAATGTGCATTTTTATTCATGATAAGAGATTCCTCAGACGAAATAGACCTGCTTTAATTCAGTATTTTTTTGCAACAATAGCAAACAAGCATTGATCTATTAGGACTTATTTATGGATATTACCTGGACATACCCATTCTCTACTGGCCAGAGCCCCAAGTCACTAAGTTTATGGTTCAGATCTCACCCCAGTTTACAGGAGTCCACCCACCATCAGGTTCTGCCCTCTTAGCAAGCTGGGGTAACAGAACTGACCTTTCAGGGATGCTTCAAGACTTATCAAAAAGTAAATTTTCCCTCCACACATCGAGGGGGCTGAAGAGTTGTTTAAAGAGAGCCAAAGAAATCTCCGCTGCCCACCCTGCAATTATACGCGCACCACCAAGCAAGGGCTCCGTCTGCAGAAGCGAGGCAGGCGTATGACCTTTATTTGGGCGTTCAGGCCTCTTAGTTCGCCCCCACCCGCTTCCCCTTCGTTTGCGGCATCGGTCGCCTAGGCCTACGTACCGCAGTAACAGGCGGAGAGCGGTACCGAGTCGGGCCGCGGGAAACATGGCCATATCGGCGGCTGCAAAAGGCGGCAGGAAGGAAACACCGACGGTCCCCTCTTTCTGTAGCGTGCACACCGCAAAGGGCGCCGGGGACGCTCTCTCCGAGCATCTCTGTGGTTAAACGAAACGTCCAATCTCCGCCGAGTTCGACTCTCTGTGATGTACAGAAGCGTTTACGCAGCCTTGCGTCTCGATGGTGAGCGGATGTGACGATTCAAAGCCCGTCTAGCGTACCATGTTAGAAAGGATAACTACGGGAACCGGAAGCCCATTTTCCACAGAGCCAAACTTAGTTACCCAGCTGATCTTGCGACGCTCGGCGAACAAAGTGAAACTAAGAAATATTGGCTAAAGACTAAACTAAAGAATATTCCGCAATTCGGAGGCTTAAGCGGAAAAAAGCCTGACTAGGTGGCTCAGTGGCTAAGATACTCAGCTTGTCAATCAGAAAGGCCGGCGGCTCGAATCTCTAGTACAGGTCTCCCTGCGTGAGCAGGGGGTTGGACTAGATGACCTCCAAGGTCCCTTCCAACTCTGTTACTGTTACTGTAAAGAACTCCAAGCTAGGGTTTGAGTGCGCAGGCGGACGAGTGAGGCTCCGCGAAGGGTTTACAGGATGGATGGAAGGCTAATTTACGATTTACTGTGTGAGCCTCTCAACAGCTCCGCAATGCAGGACTAATTTAAAATTTTTCCCGAGGCAGTGGAAGTCAACAGATGAGACACGAGATAGTGAAGTAGATGGGAAATGTATTTCTATTATATTTGATTTGTTTAGCAGTAAATCAGTTACAATATCTTGAGAAAGTGGGCACACAGTTTGCCTGCGGTTCATCTTCTAGCAGTCTTCTTTGGAACAAAGGTTTATTTCAGGAAACACATTGCATTTGAGTTACCGTACTGTACTTGTTGGCACACAGCGATAAAAAACTTATGTAGAGAGGTTTATGTTTCATACACAAAATGCTTTTTGGGTGAAGACCAAGGGGAAAAAAATCAGGGCATGAAGCACAATCTGTCTTCTCCAGACATTGTTTTGTAATTTTTATCATCTAATTATCACCAACGTGATACAAAAATAAATATTAGTTTTGCCTTATTGCATATCCTGTTCATGGATATACGTATATGTTGGGATTTGTAAGAATATTGCACTAATGGCCACTGTCCATTCATTACAGCATTAAAAAACAGTTAAATTAATTATTTTCCATAGCAGGAAGTTTTCTTAGCAGAAAGTTAGAAATTCTTTCTAATGATTCTTCATTGCCAACAGCAGCCAGCTAACGCTGACTTTGAAAAAAACTTAAGGTTGGACCTGGTTAGTACTTGGGTAGATTAAAGCTGTAGGCTAAACTGGAAAGTTGAGAAAGACAATGACAAATCACTTCTGTATTACAGTCAAAAATCACATGAAGTTGTCAGGAATTGGCTGAAGGAATCTTTTTTTATTCACTTCCTCAGAGTAATGGTAGCATTCAAAACACAAGTCCTGTCACAAATACTATGTACCACTGAATTAGAAAAAACTTTCTAGGTGTACTTTAGGAATTCTACAATTCCCCTCAAAAATTTATTGTGGAATTACTCTTTTTAGATCGACCTATTTTTAGACCATAAGACGCATGAAACAGACAGGCAGACCATAATGCAGTAACAAAAGTGTATGCAGTTAGATTAAGGCCTAACTGCCAAGGCCTTTATTGCCATTACTTTAGAGATCAATGCACCTTCTCAACAGAAATATACTAAAGTCTATCAATGGATAGATGCTGAACTTCCTGGAATGTTGCGGAATGGAAAACCAAACACAGGGAATTCAATTTTATGAACTCATCAAGGACTGAAGTATGCTTAATATTGTTGAAGACATGTCCTCCAAATGAGGCTCCCTTTCCTAGATGGACTTTTGCTGATGCAGGCTGAAGACCATCCAAGATATTAAGAGCATGAAAATAATGTTTCTCTAACCGGAGATGAGAAGAAGCCTCTGAAGGTTAGAAAACTGCTGGCTCCAATTGGCCTGGTGGGTCAGTGGAAGGATTTGTGCAGGGCTCTGCACCTCCGTGGCCCTTCTGTTTGGATACAAAACTTTTGAATATAAAGCTAGATAGTTCTACAAATTCTTCAGTTGTAAATGGTGAAAATTCTCTGAGTCCTGGAACACAGCATGTCTCGTGTATTCTTGTTGGAGCACCTCAGTAATCACAACCCAATGACATATTTGGTAGAACGCACATTTATGTAAAGACTAAAATACCAGCACAGGGCTGTAACAGAAGTAGAGACTGGAAAGTTTTAAATACTTATTTTTATTGTCACTGATTCCATTCTGTCTACACCAGCCACTAAGTATGAGACACAAATCTTCAAAGCCATAAGGAGACATAGGTTGGATGGGGTGACGACTTAAAAAACATACTGGATTGGAATAGGCTGTGTTCAAGATAGGAGTTTTCAGAAGACATGGAGGGAAGTGGTGGAGAGATGTTAAAAATTAGTGAGGAAAGAAGTTGAGTGTGCTGGGCAAAGTGAAGGTCACTTGTTTGGCTAGATGTGACCACAGAGAGAGAGAGAGAATGTGGGCTCAGGGCCATGCCATACACTGGATCTCATAAATTCTGACTCTGGAGCATGCTTAAATGCTATTTTCCCGAACAAGAGAAGTTTCCTGAATGGTCTACATACCAGTGACTGCTTGAGAACTAAGCTCTGTTATCCAACTAATGAAAAGCTAGGTGAGTTGGGCTGTGGGCCACTATCTCTCCATAGCTGAGTAGCAGCATATAGGATGTTACAGATTCTTGATCCTGGCAGCATTTTAGACAGGTGGAATGGGAAAATGCAGACAGACAGTGGGAAATTACCCAACACCAAGGGCTCAGCTCAACTCTCCTCTCTCCCCATTGAAGGAACAGCACAAAGGAACAGCAATGGTGTAGCAAGTACAGCAGTGACCAAGAAATGATAGCTTTACAATGTTTTAGAAACCCATCCCTCCCTTGCCTTGTAACCCAAGAGATTAGTCAAAGGAAATAAGCTGAGCCTCTCCACTTCCCCCTTGCACTTGCTGCACCTGGGGTGGTGTCTGCTGGGGAGGAGGCTGTTGTTGTGGAGGCCCTCCAGAGGGTGCCATCTGCAAAAAATAAATGGAAGCGAGCATAGAGTAAGGCAGCATTTCTTTCAGTGAAATTCCTATAGAAAAGAATTAACAGCACTTGCTGCCTTAGCCTCAGGGTTGGTAGGGTCACTATCTTAATGCTAATAAGGTCAAGGAATTCATTAGTAGTATTTTGAGGGGGGGATTACATTGAAATTTTGGTCAAAGACTTACCTGTTGATACATAGGTTGTTGTCCTGACAGGTAAGGCTGCTGGGGTGGCAGGCTACTCAGACCTGATTCCTGGCCAGGGAGAGTTGACATAAGGTTCTAGCAGAAAAAAAGGGTGTCAAACTTTGCACAACAACAAGTGGCCCTCCTTGAAATGCAGCTACTTGGGCTTTATAAATGAATTTTCCTATCGCTATGAACATAACTACATATTCCCCATAAATCTTCCTGCTGATAACCACCTCATTCATGATGTTCAGCAAAGGAAACAGCACAGTAATTGAAACAACTTCCTCACCTGCATATTGTAGGGCTGGTATCCCATTGGCACTGACTGATTGCCCATGTAACCCATAGTACCCCCAGACTGGGGGGGCGCTTGTGTCATTGTCTGCGTTTGGGAAGGGGCGGCTGCATTCTGCAATGTAAAGAAGATAGCTGGAACAAGATGCCCCGTACATAGCAAATTTGAGCAGAAAATTTTGATACCCAGAAACTTCCAAGGAAAGTCTAGACAAGCTTTAACATACAAATAAAATATGATGCTTTTTGCTTCTAGAAAGCTGGGAAAGCCTGCTTTTTCCACAAGTAAAAAAAGAGGGAAATCTTCCTTAATTAAGCTGAGGACTTGACCAGCTCTGGAGCACCCCGTGATCTTCATGTCTGAATAGGGATCTGAATCTGGATTTTCCCAGAGTTAATTCAACCAGTGCGCCACTCTGTCTTATAGTCTTCACACAACCAATAGAATGCTAGGAGCTAGTCTCCTGACTTGGGGTGAGATGGGGGGCTATTCAAGATCAATCGTACCTGGTAGCCCTGCGTAGGTGTGGGCTGATAGGAAGAATAAGCAGGATTTGTGGTGGGCACTGCCTGTGCCTGTGGGGCTGGTTGTGTGTTATTATTGCCTGTGGAGTACATGTAGGTGGTCACCATGCCAGGATCTGAAATAAACATACAAGAGATGAAAGTTATCCTTCTGGGCTAAGCTTCGTAGCCTCTTAGTAAAGGGCTGGGCTAAATCCACACCCACTCCTTTTCTTTCTTCTACTTCTGTTACCTGTTCCTGCCACAGGCATCGCAGTGTAGGGTCCTGTACTGCCCTGGGTGGACTGGCTCATGTAGACAGTGTGCATGGGTGAGCCCTCCACAGAGCTTGCTGGGCTGAAGGTGCCTGGGAAGCTTGTGGGTCCTGATGGTTGGTAGATCACTCCGCTGGCAGGAGGCATGGCCTGCAGCTACACACAGAAATCAAGATTAGTTCCTGTAAACTTTACAGGCAGGAAAGGGAAGAGCAAAAGGAATTCTTGGTCTCCCGAGTCTTCTTTCACTCAAATACCTGTGCATATGGCAAGGAGAAAGCAGGCATTTGGGCCCTCATCTGGATTGTTTGCTTCTGTTGCTCCAACCGTAACTGGCGTTCCTTTTCCTGCTCTTGAAGACGCTGGATGGCTAACTGCCGTTGCATCTCCAGATATTCCTAAAGGTTGGAATAACGCAGGATGTATTAGGCACTGTAGTCATTATGCTTTCAGACAGCAGATGAATCTTTGCTCCAAACAAACTTGGGACATCACGGTCCAAGCCTCACCTGCTTCTTCTGCCGCATGATCTCCAGTTTTTGAGCTAGCTGGATTTGACGCTGACGCTCTGCCTCTTCTGCAGCTCGGCGCAGCTTTTCTCTGTGTTCTTCTCTCAGGGCATTTAGGGCTCCACGTGCATCCCGGATCTGGGCAAGTTTATCTTGGAGTCCCTCATAATATACTGTGGAAAAGAAAGACAAGGGTGGAGTCTCATTGCTGCCCCCACTGTAGTCACACCTCCCCAAAACTCTTAAAAGAGAAAAGCAGAAGTGGAACTGTCAGAAGGATTGGGAAGTACCGGATTGTTTTAACCCCACACCAATCGAAAAGTAGCAGTAGTCACTTAGGTTGCTAAGATTCAACAGGGGGCGCGGGAACTCTAAATCTATTTTAAATCACACATCAGGGACACAGCTTCTGATAACATACAGCGACGTTCATCCAATTGGTTCAGTAGCTCCAAGAGCTGGGGGTGCATGCTGTTGATGGACTGGAAGACAGAAAGAACTGCCGAATCATTGGTAATGCTCCGCCCTCGCAGGTGGTTGCTCTTCATACGGTTGACAAAGGTGGTGACCGCATTCTGCAGAGCTTTCAGAAACTGCTCGTGGCTCTCATCTGTCTCACCATTCTGATATTGCTGCTGGGGAAGAGATGGGAAACTGCTGACCAGAAATCCCAGGTTCTGCCTTCTCCTGCCTTAGAATCCTGGCACTGCTTCTTTAAAAGTTAATTTTGTTCTTCAAGATGGATACTACTGTTTGTCCACGTAAACCCCACACCAGAATAGATGCACCCACAATGAAACAAACTCACAACTCCCAAAAAGAAAGCCTAGCACTCACTCTTAAACTTTCCTTTAGCGTTGCTACCCCCAGTTCATAAATAAATATTCCCCAAACCCTACAGTGATGTGGTTGAGTCTGAGTGATGTTTAGAGAGTGACACTGTACTAACGCAGAAGGGTTTTGTTCCTACCTCCACAACACTAAGTGGGGCAGGTGGGACTTCTGTAACTTGGGTTGCTGGCTCCCCCATAGACAGTGGGGCTGAAGGGGTGGGGCTCTTGCGCACTTCCTCCTGTTTCTTTTCCCAAAAGTTGCGATTCAGGTATCGAGCCAACTGCACAGAAATATTGAGAAATGAAAGCAACTTATTGCCAATACATTATTCAAACCAGCAAGTTATTGTCAGATATTATTTAGACCAGCTCAATAGCTTAAAAAGATTGGAGTCTCACCTCAGGATCGATGTCCTCAGCTAGAGGAGCAGAGGAGTTCTGAAAAAAGACATAAATTTTTTTATTCTTAGTAAGGTTAACATCATGAAAATATCCCACAATCTAATTATCCATAAATATATATATATATCAAATGCTTGAGAATGGACCTGCAAATCAGCTACTCAAGCAAGGCAGGTAAGAGCAAAAATTCTTATTTTCATCTTCCAAATATCCTTCATTAGCCTGATCAAGATACTACTGAATTGTCATGGTTAATGAGAAATGAAGTGGCTTAAGAGTCACCGAAAGCCCCAAAATTGATTCCTGGGATTGACTAATCAGATTTATATAGCTGCTCATCTCACAAACCTGACACTGACTTGCATACAATAAACCAATTAAACCAAATAAAAAGTATTTAGCCTGCAGGGGTCCAAAAGCTTTCTCTGCTGGCTATTCTCTGCCAAAGGCTGCATTCTTACCACAGGAGAGGAATAGAGGGTACCGCCTGGGGGTGCTGAAGAGGTAACTGGTGTGGGTTCAGCCTTGGGGTAGGTAGAATATGTGCTTTTTTGCCTCTGCAGAGGAAAAGTAAGAACGTAAGACTACCATCTTTAATTACTTTTTGCTGTTTATCAGCATGAGAGATGTAGTACAGAAAAGTGTAGCACTGTGTAAGGATTGAGAGGGGAAAAAGATAATTCAGACCACACTTTGGTACCTTCATAAATCAAACCTGGGATTACACACAAGACTAGGAAGACACATTTTAAAGGAGTTATCGACATGTAAAAATGCCCCCACACACTCCAAATCATATTTCCCCCTTCAAATCTGGATTATTACAGTCTTATGAGGAAGCGTTAAGCATCCTTTTGACAGTCAGAACTACAATATCTTGAGGATATTTCATTAAAATACAGTATATCAGTGATAATTTGATGTCAGAAAACAAAATGTGATATTGTCACCTTCTGAATGCAGCAAAGATTGAAAAGTCTTGAGGAATTCAATTTTTGGATCATTTGTGAACAAATAGATTAGGCGAGAGAGACTATCAGAAAGACTTCTATTTGGTAATTAAGGGTCTCCCTTTGGCTTAGAGACAAGAGTGGCATTATCACAAATTTCTCACAACTGGACAATAGGCTGTCACAGGAAAAAGCAGAAGCCTGAGTTGCTAAATAAATTCTTATAATAGCACAAAGCAGCCAAGCATGAGGAATTGATAGGAATGTTAGTTATGACTAATGAAAATTAGTTGTGACAACTTGAAAGAATCATGATCAATACACAAACCATCCTTTCCTTTTCCTCTGCCTCAGACTGGGAAAGTGCAATTGCCAGCTGTAGCTCTTCCTCCTCCTGCAGGGCAGTTTCATCACGCTTTGGGGGCAGCTATGGGCAGAACAAACAGCAGTCACTATACCTACTATTTGGAACTGATGAATTAAATTAAACATGAGCAGAGAGCTAAAACAGGCAAGGAGTTACCTGGGACTGTTGTGAAAGAGGGCTGGTCAGGTATTCCGGAGGAAGTTCTGTGGTAGTAGTTCCTTTTCCTTCTCCCTTCCTGTATGGATAGAAAGGACAAGGTCATGACTGCTGCTGAACTACCCTCTTGCTAAGCTGAATGGGGAAGAGAAAGCAGAGTGGCCCAGCGACAATTAAACTATAATCTGCAATGAACCAACTAGCAATTTTTCTGGAAACAGCATTCTGTAGGATAGGAGAAGTTACGCCATTCATTTTTATAAATCCCACACTGCAAAATCCACACATACAAAAAGCAGAGGTGCCCAAACAGCCATTGTTTTCAGAATCTCAATGTAGTAGCCCCTTCCACAGATAAGCTCTTACTTGTTGAGATGTTCATAGCAAGGCTCACATACTCGTACTTCCTTCTCTATGCCAAACTTGGGGATGGTGGAATATTTGGATGAGCATTTTCCACAGAAGATCTGCCCACAAGCCCGACAATGATGCTGTGAACATACCAGGACTATCAGGATTATCCAAGATAAACATCTGGCAGAAAAACATAAAGCCAATGCCCTCTTCTCTCCTAGTACCTCTAACAAAAGCCTTGCGTCACATTCAGCATGTGATCCCAGGATCAGAGGATGCAGTAGTACTCACCTTGCGAGTCACCACGCCAAATTGAACTCGGCATCGGTGGCATTCTTCTGCATCTACCCAATCAGGAGCCTAACCGCACAGAAACACAGCAATTAGAGTACCAAAAAAGGCCACTATAACACTTAGTTTTCCAAAAGTACTGCTATGCTAGAATGCATTACAGATAAAGGAAATGCATCCAGTGATATAATGTGTCATTAATGATCAGTAAAAGTTCAGTGTGAACTAATCTTTTTGTTGACTTGCAAATTGAAAAAAGATTACCTGTCTGTCTGAATATAACTGCAATCAAAAATCACTCTCAGATGTGAAGTGGAGAAGAAAGAATGAGTGGAGAAGAAAGGAATTAGGAAAATTCCTAATTACTGATAGCAAAAAAAGAGAAGAGGCTGTGTTTTATCACCTGCCTCAACTAGCTGTTATGCTGGTGATTGATTCATCCCAAATTCTCAGCATTAGAAACAGTCATCAAAGCAGAGACAAAACAAATATATGCTACACAATCAAGATGTAATTACTGCAGAAAAGTCCAAATTATTTCCCCCAATGAGATGAGCCACTTTCCCAGCTGGGATACTTACCCTTTCTGCAGCGAACATCGCATCACTTTCTTTGAATTCTGGAAAAACATGACCTGTAGGTAAATTAACACTGTCATGCCACTGCACGCCAAATCTTGGGCCCTGGATATTGGACTGAGGACTACACGATGGACATGAGAGCAGGACATAGGAGTCCTAGTGGCATAGTGGACTAATTCACTGTCATTAAGATCAGCTGCTTGCAATTACTGCAAGTTCAAATCCCACCAGGCTCAAGGTTGACTCAGCCTTCCATCTTTTCTAATGGTAGGTGAAATGAGGACCCAGATTGTAGGGGCAATAAGCTGACTTTGTATAAATATACAAAAGTATGAAGGCTATTGCTTAACGCATTGTAAGCCGCCCTGAGTCTCCGGAGAAGGGCAGCATATAAATCAAATAAAAAATAATAATAATGAGCAACTCTCTCCATACTTCCCTATGCTCTGCCTCAAGTGGGCAAAGCATAGGGAAGTCTCTTTTTTTACTAACTAAATATAGGGAGCTTACAGGGCATGATTTATTTGCAAGAACTCTTCAGAATCTTTCCAGATGATCACTTGACCACTAAATCCCATGAATGTCACAGTGTGACAATGAACAAGGGCAAAGGGATTAATTTTTGATTGTCACTATGTCCAGAATCGTGGAGTCAGAAGGGATAAGAATTATAGAATTTGAAAGCCGATGTATCTGGTGGCTCCAGAATTAGAAGACTGAGATAGGCCAAGAAGTGAAATGGCTATGATCAGTATTTGAAACACTAAGCAATTGCCACCAGCACTTCAGTAGTGTCAGTAAATTTATGAGGTGGGTTTTCAGGTCATATAAATTTGATAAATAAATGGAAAGTTCTGATTTTTCTCCAAATTCCCAGCTGCAGACATATTACCCACACAAATGGCCTTAATACCACAATGGAAGGCTACTTGTCTTTCCTCACCTTCTACCTTCATGATCTGGTAGGTATCTTGGACCACCTTGTATTTGGGCTCATTGCGGAAGGCATGGGCCCATGCTTGGATCAGGTACAGGATCTTGTTGCGAACGTTTGCTTCAACTTGTCTCTGCAGATAATAGGAAGGGTCAAGATCAGGCACTGTAGCCAGCAGAACTGAGCTCACAATCTTCCACTGTTTGAGTTAGGATACTGATACACAATGCATCATTCCTCAGAGCAACAAAAGCTAAACCCAACTTTTCCCCTTGTTTAGTCCTTGCTTGTAAACATGTACAATATAACTAGGGACCTAAAATAATTTCTTCCTAAGCATTTATTCTCACTGAAGAAATTTGTAATTAATTTTAAGAGGTGTTTTGGAACACAAACGACTGTTCTTACCTCACAAACATAAACTCATGTAAGGTTCTTCCTGCTGCAACAAGCTAAAAAAACAAAGTTAAAGGTACAGCAAGGCTCTTGTAGAAAAATACTCTTCCCTGAACACTAGGATTACCTCTGCATTACTGAAGATGCAGTAACAAGCACATTCTCACCTTGCATAATAGTATATTGCTTCCATCAAGAACCATTGATGGAATGAGGCTGAAATACTGTAAGGCAGGAAAGATCATGAGGAAAAGATCTAAATTGGATAGGGTTAGGGTTAAGAGAGCAACAATAAAAATGGACTTTGTGGGAGAAGTCATGTTACTCTATGGTGCAAAGAGAGACCAGGATTTGAATCTGGAATGTTCTTCTAGGAAAAAGATGTGTTCCACCACTTAGCTACAGGAGCATTACTACACTTGTGTATACTATATACATATTAAATCTATATATTTTTAAGAACTAGCAAATCAGAGTACAAGACCTGCACAGTTATCCAACATTTATTTTATCTTCACTTTTTTTTTAGAGATAAAGTGGAAGCATAGAAAGTGTTATGTTTCATTTGACACTAATAGATATAATCCACACATTAAAAAATGTGATAATAATAAGGAAGAAAACAATCCAATAGTGAGTGTATTCAAGCAATGAAAGCATCAATAACACATACATTGATATAAGTATGCGCAACTATTGAGGCTGAAATCTTTGCTATACAAATACATGTGCAGACATGGAAATGATTGTGCTCTAAAACTATTTCAGGCTAATTGAAATATGTCAGATCTGGTATGTGTATATATAAATGCATAAACATACTATGCTTGAATAAGGTCATTACAATTTTTAATGCCCAAACAGATTTTTAAAAATAAAACTTTTAGGACTTTGGCATTTTTTATGTGTTGTTTACTTTTTTAAAAAGGTCATATAAGGTAGTATTTTGTTACATAATATTAACACAAACCTTCAGGGGAAAAAGAACAGCAAAGTCAATTTATTCCACCTCACTCCAGTATAACACTTTTCTCTAGTTTAGCTTACTGTAAAGAAAAATGGCCTAAGTGCTATTACCTTGAACAATTCCTTCAATTCCTCCATGGTCTGCTTGTTAGCCACCTCATCATGGACTGTCTGACCACAATTCTTTACTACAGATTCCAAGACCTGCATGAAAAATATACAAAAGTTGGTTCCCAAGTAAAGTTCAGAGACCTGGGAGTGTGATTATACTTCTGCTTACCTCTAGTGCATAGAGCGCCACATGAGGATTCTTGTCATTGACTTTTTTCTTAATTGCACCCACAGCATACTTAGCCCTGGGAAATCATGGGGGGGGGGGGGGGGGAGAGAACCAGTTCAGTCTAATGAAAGCAGCAAGATAGCATTTTTCCCTCATGAAACATAGTATAATCACCTACAAAATGCAAATACTTGATGAAGGAGGCTGTGTATATGCCAAGACAAAAGAAAAACAAAAAAAAGTCATATTATGACTAGATTAGTCCTAGACAAAGAAAATATCCCAAAAGACTATGTCCTAGAATAATGGGCTACAGGGCCAACCACAGTGGAACCAGCTATATGCTTAGTCCCAAGTAGCACCAAGTTCTGTTCTGGGATTTCCTAGGAATAATTAGCCAATTAATTAAAAATAAAAATTGCCAATGAAATAATTGATATAAATCAATTTTACAACTGCATCTTAAATTAGTTATTTCTCAAAAAAAAAAACCCAACCCACCATTATTGAGCTGTAAAAGATGCAGCTATGAGCAAAACAAGGGCACCGCAAAAAAGGAAAAAATAGTGTTGAATGCTTCTTAATTAACAGAGTATGATATAGCCATGCATGTAAGGGGAAAAAATGGATAGCAGAAAATATATTTTCTTTCACACACAGTATTAGAATGCAGTTTATTTACTGCATCTAAATGAGAAAACAATCTTATTCACACCAACAATTAAGCTATGAAATTCATTGCTTTGGAAAATGGATAAACATAGATTCAAATTTCTGTGTTAGCAGCATGTTTCTTTCCACTCATTCTTTGCTTAAAGTTTAATTGTAATGAAAGAATGCTTCTTTTGTCAATAAAATGCATAAAAATAGGGGAAATGATAAGATGGTAGAGTTCGGCACGTACTGGGTATCTCCCTGACGAATCATATCACAGATCTGTAGAATAGATTCCCAGTCTGTCTCCAGCAGAAGCTGACTTGTGGCCTTATCTGCAAGATAACAAGATAAGTCATTCAGGCACAAATTAAAATTTATATTCACTATCAGAGAATTGATGGACAAAGGGATTTTTGTTCTGATGGGAATTATTAGAGATGAATGAGAACTTCAGATCACAATTATAACTATTAGTTATTCAATGTATGCTATTAGCAAGCATTTATAAATTGTTTTTGTCAGCAAAGCTGACTTCTTAGCTGTAAAATCTAACATTTACTTCTCTAACCATACCATTTATCATTTGCCCAGATATCTTAATTTCCCTTAATTACTTCATCGGCCCCAATAAATAGACTTCTTTAATCAGGCCACTCTAGCATCTCCATCATTAAGTTTACAAGAGATTATAACCTCTTCACTTCCTTTTCTTTCCAATTCTTCCTCCAAACTTCCTTGTGTCATAAACTTTGGTACTTTTTTCCACATTTATGTAGAATAAATCCTAGTTATATGTAACTGCTTTTGTACGTATTAAATCTTTCTGCATTTCACTCTCTAACCCTTCTTTTCTCCTTCCCTGTCATGTTATAAATTTGTTGAAGGAATTTAAGTATATTTTGGAATGGTATACTTTGGTATATTACCTAACACTCCAAATTCAAATACAGCACTATATTTAAAAGGAAATGAATATCATTGCCTTTTTCCCATCAACACAAAAACACCAGTTAATTTGTTGACTGTTGAAAGGGTGGTGGTGGTTGTGAGATGTAGATTTTCTTTCCATTGATATTTGTCCTAACGCAACACATCACATTTGCCTTGATTCAGCCAGTACTTAAGTCAGTTATTTCCTGGTACAATCAGTCACCTTGTAGAACCTGATTCTAGGTTAGTGATGAGGTCAGCAGCCTTGTACAATTACAAATACAGGAACTGAGATTTCTCTCCCCCCCCCCCCAAATTACACATTTGTATAACATTCCATACATTCAAAATGGATCAAGCTGGTCAAGATTCCCCCCTCCCCTTCCCCATTTACCCAAAGGAGAGCCAGTACTTAGTCTGAGTAGTGAATAATACTGTCATTCTGCAATCCCATCACATGACACTGGGCAATATCACATTATTAATCACTCCAGTCGACCTCTTTGTCGCTGAAGTACAACCTAGCAATCTGTGGAACGAGGACAATGATCCTACCAATAAATACAGGACAATCAATACGGGTGTATATTGGGGGTGGGGGGTGGGGGGTGGGGAGGACACGAAAGGGAAAACGCTTCGAAGTCCTAATTGGTTTTCAGAAGCCACGAAAGATTCTGGCACAAGAGCTGAAGAAAGGGAGGTCGAAGGGAAACAAGGAAACCCAGCCCAGCTGCTCGAGCGAGCATTAAAATGAAGGCCGAAGCTCTGAGGCAGGATTAGGCCATGGTCCCCTCTCCCCCCCCACCCCCTCGGTACCTAAAAGGCGCTCGAAGGTGCCCCCTCCTCGCCCCATTGTCCTCCTTGCTGAAGATCAGGCTGGACCGACCCACCGCCGCTCTTCCCCTTCCGACGTCTCTGCAATTTAGGCCCCGCTTCCGCCTTCCAGTCAGCGGAGAGGCGGGCTTTCCGGCGGCAAGCCTTATAGCGATTGGCTGAGGCGTGAAAGAAGCCAACAGTCGCCCCGAACCAATGGAACGCTTGCGAAGAACGTTGGCGACCGGACGGTCTGGCCTTGGTTGCTATGGGAATGGCGGGAAGCTGTGGTACTTCTCTCTGCTGCCTGCTTCTCGGGGCTACCGGAGTGGGGAAGACGCTGCTAGTGAAGCGGCTGCAGAATATCCTCGGCTCCCGGCGAGGAAGGGGGAAGGCGGACGAAGTAGAGGAGCGCCTGGCGAGGAAGGGGAAAGGAAAGGAGCGAGGAGAGGTGGTGGGGTGCGCCTTGCCTCTCTCTGCCAAGGGCAGAGATGCATAGGACTGAGTGTGAGGGTGTCCTCTAGAGATTGCAGAAAGTGATTACTAAGTTGCGATTGCTAAATTGTGGTTTTAAATGGGACTGAAGAGGGCATCCATTAAATGTATGACAGTGCAAAAAGAAAAAAATACCCGTGTTGGTTATATTAATTTTAATGAACTTTAAATGCAAAAGGCAGGCTTGGAATATGGGTTTCTGTCCGCTGCCATTACTTTTTCCAAGTGCAGCATACAATACATTATTAAATCGTTAAATGCACACCCCGGGAAAAAGTTATAGGGGTTTGGCCTCTTTTGTAAGAATCTTGGGGCTAACAGGTGGAGTTAAGTGTCAGAGAGGGATGGAATTAAAAAATGGCTGCTTGATGTTTGGAAAGTAGGTTATTTTGACACACAATATTTAGTCCTTGCTGTATTGGGCAAGGGTGTAAATGGGATCTCCTTCTTGAGCAGCCTTTCCTACTCATATCCTGCTGTTTTCCAGATAATGATCTTTGAGAAATATTTCCATAATTCCCAGATAAGCATAGGCAATGGAAGACATATGAGAGTATTTTTTGAGAAAGGCTATTCTGGGAAATTTCAATCCAACCTATATCTTATTGTATTGAATGTTATTCTTTCCTACCTGTCATTCTTCCTTAATGGCTTTTTTATACAGCTGAGCTCCAAATGTGGTGCCAAGGACCTTGGAGACCCACCAGCTACTTTGCCAACGGTATGGCTTGTATTATCTTTGGTTCACTAGTTTTGGTGAAAAGAATTCCAGTGAAAGAAATTCTTTGAGCACTGTTGCTTGAATAGATCAGGGTTGATTGGTGTATAGAATTGAGCCCACATAAATAGTTGGAGCTGGTAGGTACAATATATGAGGCAGTGGAAAACAGAATTAGGAGACTCATGTTCATCCATACATTAATATATACGTACGTTAAACAGAATTTTCTGTTCTCCGTCCCCTTTTCTCAGTATTATAGGGCAAGAGTGAGGTATATGCCTTCTGCATTAGGCTCTTTTCCTCACAGCCTGTATGATGGCTGAAAAGCTGGCTGTTAATCAGACTGTACAAACTGCTGAGGGAATGGCCATGGTATGGTGTTTAGGTACTAAATATATTTTGCTAGCCTAGTGGATTAATAGGTGCAGTGTAGGATATCACATGATGTATGCTTAGGTTTGTTTGTGTTTTCAGTAAACAATAGAGAAAGTTCTTCTATGCCTTCAGGTCAGCCTTTTCTCCAGGTTTAGGCAATTACCTAAACTAATCTCTGGTTTTTTTGGCAAGATTTTTAGAAGTGCCTTTTATCCTTGCCTTCTTCTAAGTCTAAGGGAATGACTGCCCAAAGGCACCGAGTTAGTTTTATGCCTAAGGCAAGACTAGATCTCATTATTTCTAGCCTAGTACCTTTATACTAAACAAACAATACTGAAAACTGCACAGTGTCATGTCTTTATAGAACATTGAGTGTATTTAATATCTCTGCTGGGGAAAATATGTGAAGCCTAGGATAATCAACTCAAGTTGAATTAGATGTTTCAATTAATTTGATGACAATCGAGTGGCTCATGCAACAAAACAATAGTAAAATACATATAAATCTACATCAGTGGTGGTATTCAGCCGGTTCTATCTGGTTCGGGTGAACCGATAGTGGCAACTGCAAGTGGCTCCGCCTACCCACCTGGATGTAATCACGTCCCAGTTATGCACATTTTTGATGCTCTGTGCATGCGCGGAAGGCTCTGCACATGCAAGTGAAGCGAGTGTGCACACATTCACATTTGCCAACCGGTAGCGAAGATAAGTGAATACCACCCCTGATCTACATCAAAATGACTGAAGCTGAAGAAAACTGAATTTTGGAATATCCAAGTTAAAGCTGTGACATTAACTTAGTTGAAATACTATGGCATCACCTGATGTTTGTGTAAGACCGCACAATCATATTATTAGTTGCAGTTTTGTAAAGAGAAAACAGAAAACATTTGTTGCAAGTTGTCATTGCTAAAAGAAGTAACATCAATTACTTTGATAGTACTTCATTAAATCTTTACAAATTTTCTAATAAAGATAGTGAATGTTGGCTTAGTGTGTTCACTAGACAGTACACACTATACCATTTTATGGTATACTATACCAGTAGGACTTAACTAAAGCTCAGTTCACATTATGCATAATACTACAGGATTAAAGATACTTCTAAAAAATAACTTGTTTTGCTGCTCTAACTGTAATTTTATAGTTGATAGTGACTATTGCAATGTAATTACTAATGAGGTTCATGCTTGTTTTCAGATTGTCTTCATTCAAAGCAGGTTTTTAAAGCCTCATGTAATTAAAGCCAGTAGGTGGCCCTCAGAATTAATTCTTCTGGGACAAACTTTATTATCCTTTCTATTTGTTATGATTTTTCCTTCCATTATATTTTATAATGTGCGTTGATATGGGATGCATCCATCTGTGGCTTGTTATTATGTATTTACCCAACAGCATTCATCTCTTGGGGAGATGGGCAATTTAAAAATGTGAAAAATAAATAATTGAATTGTTGAATTATTATCATGTTCCCTCCAATTTATGATTTTTCAGCTACTGCTATTTTCCAGTCTTGGAAAAGGCAAGTTACCTGTGGAAATGTTAGTCATGTTAGTCATAGCTCAATAGTATGTATATGACATGGATATTTTTGGATATTTAAATCCTGAAAAATCAATGAAAGCGGAAGGCCTTCTGGCACTACTGAATTATATCAGACCTTGCACTGAAAATAGAGCTCAGGTTTCTGAGGATCCCGAAAACAACTTTATGATATTGCGTACCAGAACTTTTTATGGAAAAATATTCAGGTTTTGCTCTTTCTCATTTGAATTAGGAGAGTTAGATTTGTATATCAGGATAAGGAACCTAATTAACAGAGTAGGCAGTATTTACAGTTCTGTGCACAGATTCTTAGGAATAAGACCTATTGTAGTTTATGGTATTGTTATACATTAATTCATTTGCACATCTGTGTATATGTTTGTATGATTGTGTTTTTGCAGGTAGGCACAAATCTTACTGATCTCCCAATAGGAAAGAAGATCACAATTCGAGAGCTAGGAGGATGCATGGGTCCTATCTGGTCCAGTTACTATAGTGACTGCCATGCTGTCCTGGTGAGCATTCATTAATGTATTATGTATAATTCAGTGGTATTTTTATAATAAACTTGCAAGATTATAACCAATTTTATGGTGTTAGAAGAATAATTTGGGGCCCTATGAGCCAGGGTATCACAAGAACAAATGAAAACATGAAATCCAGACATACTGTGAGAAAAGAAATCTAATTTCATTCCCAAGAACAAAGAGATTTGCTTTTGGGGGTAGACTACATAGGAAATGGGGTCCAAAGGCTTGGTTTTATAGAGGGGCTAGTCCTTGATGTAAGCAAGATTTGTGAACATGCTGGTTTTAACATGTGTCCTTCCTGTGCAGATGCCCCTGATTTGGGGTTTGATCCTGTGTGAAATCCATAAAGGAAAATCTTCTTCAGATATGTGTATTTCATATCTACATACGGCGTTTTTCTTTATTTTGGAGGGATTCCTGCCCTTTTATGGAATCAGGGAAGTGTTAGGATTGTATGATTATTCTGGGGCTGGTCGGCAGTTAAAAGTTCAAAGGGCTGCTAAAAGTGGGCTGGGGTGTGTGTGCAGAACAGAGGCCTTTTAACTTCTACCAATGGCACACCAGTTTTTCTGCTTATATGGATGCAAAGGAATGAGAGATGGTGCTAAACAATGAATGTTTTTTTGAAAGGGAGAGTGAGGTCAGATTGGAAGAATACTACTACTTAGAATTATTTTTGGTGGAATTGAAGATTCTGGGTGATTGTGGTCATGCTTATCCTGTAATATTGGAATTGGCAAAAAAGTGCAAATTGGGAGGATATAGATAAGTGAGCAGATCAATGGCAGACGCTTGGCAGAAAAAGGGAGGAAGTAAAGCAGCTACTCACTGGGCTAGAGGGTATCTGGATCTTCTTGGAGGCTGTGGCTTTGGGAGCTTATTTAGCTGGCCTACTGGTACTGTACATGTGTCAGTGCATAGGTTTGTCAGCTGCAATGCAGTCCTTGTAAAACTTTTCTTGTCCACAACTTGATGAACATGCAGATCTAGTGTACTGTTTATTTCCAAAACCTGGTTGTGCGAGGGCAGTGACCCTACTCTCTCAAAAATCTGCTCTTTGGGTTAAAGACCCAGATGCCTGGTAGAGGCAATAGAGTATAATATTAATCTTAAATGGCACCTTGTGATCAGGGACTCACCTCAGAGGGGTGAATGCTTCATAAGGGCCCTCAAAAGAGATTTGACTTTGGAAACAGAGAAGCCTGAATCATGTTATAAAAGAAAGGCTTGTGGATCGGATTTCTATTGGTAAACAACTTCTCATTCTTAGGCCTGACTTTCCGACCGTGTTTTTGATTCCTTGACTGAATTTTGGATCAGTACAAGAATATACTTAGCTCTGATTCCTGGAACTAGGATTTGTCTGCATGGAACCCAGGCTCCTTGTTTATTTTTCCTGGGCTTTCACATTGCTGTACTGTTGTAAGATTTATAGCTGCCATAAAACCTCTGCCGTCTTGCAGTCTGACCTCTTGCACTGGCACAGACATTTAAGGAATGGAAGGCAGAAAGATGTATATAGGTAGTCCTCGACTTAGGACCTTAGTGGAATTTTGGTTGTAAGTTGTTGCTGTTATAATTGAGGCACCTTATGATCTAATTTGATTCTGTGATTGTTTTCATAACTATTGTAAAGTGAGTCATCACTGTTGTTAAGTGGAACACGTTTGTTATACAAACTACATAAGTGGTTTTTGCCAAAAAATGGCAAAAAAAATATTGTAAATCAAGGGCACATGACCCAGGAATGCTGAAGCTGGTCATAAAGATGAGCTGATTGCCAAGCCCCTGAAATGCAAGTACACAACCACCGGGTGAGGGGGAATGGCAGTCATAATTTTGAGGATGGGACATAAGTAGATTTTTTTGAAGGCTGTCATAACTTCAAACAGTGTTAAATGATCAGTTGTAAGTCGAGGGCTATCTGTGTGCTACTCCGGTGACTGTTTAACACAAATTTTCATGAAGGCTACTGTGATTCATCAAAATCTTGATTCTTTGTGGTCCATCTAGCCATGTTACCTGGAATAGGTTCTATCCTTTGAACTTAAATGAAATTGATAGAGTGCCCTTTTAGTTGTCCCTTGTGTGCTTCATCCCTCTCGCTCTCTTGGCTCTTTCAGGTATCTGGAAGACAGGGAACAGATTGGGTAAGAGAGGAAATTAAGGTCAGCTACCTTGAAAGTGCCGGTGGTGTGTCTCATCAAGAGGCTCTCCCCGGACCCATTTGCATGTGATGACTACCACTTTGTCTCTATTCTTCCTTTGGGGATGGGGACATGCCAGGGGTGAAATGCTCCCGGTTCGGACCGGGTCGGGTGAGTAGGTAGCGATGGTGGCGGGCAGTTCAGAGAACCGGTAGCAAAAATCCCTGCCCCCACCCCCCATGCCCAGCTCAGCCGTGCGATCATCAGAGCCTTTTTTTCTTTTAAATGGCTCTGACGATCCAAGCTCTGACGATCCCAGCTGAGTTGCCTGCTAATCAGGCAACTCAGCTTGGATCGCCAGATCCATTTAAAAGAAAAAAACTTTTCCTTTTAAATGGCTCTGACGATCCCATCTGAGTTGCCTGCCAACAGGTAGCAAAAATCCCTCCCCCTCTCCAGCTTGCTTATTTTAGCTGCTGGTCGCACTGCCTTGCTTCGCTTGCTGTAAACCCTGCAATCCATTGCATCAGCAAGCAACTGAATCTCCCTGCCTGCAATCAAGCTCATCGGTGAGCAGCTCTATCTGCCTGCCTGCCTTCCTGCCTGCAGGGGTCTCCAACCTTGGCAAGGAAAGCCGGCTGGCTGAGGAATTCTGGGAGTTAAGTCCACAAGTCTTAAAGTTGCCAAGTTGGAGACCCCTGTTCTATTGGGTAAGTTTTTTTCCCCTTTGGGAGCTTTAAAAAAAATAGTTAATAGGGTTTTTTTTTAGTTGTTCTTTTTTTAGACCTAGCCATTTAAAGTTTAGGAAGTTTTAAATTTAGCTGCTTTTATATAAGAATAAAAATAAATTAAAATGAAATAATATTTGTGCAGCTTTCTGAGATTTCAGAAAGTGTTTCTGTAGTGTTTCACTCTAACTACACAAACACACAGAATCTCACAAAGCTGTATGTGGAATTTTGTGTATGTAAAGTGTGAAAGTTGGTTTTTTGGCTTTTTGTGGCTGTGTGAGGTTCCTGCTTGTTGCAGGGGCCATTTTGGGTCTAGCACAGCTGCTTTTACATTGTGGCTGAGCCAGTTGTGTTGTGTTGTGTTGTGTTATGTTGTGTTGTGTGTAAAGTGTGAAAGTTGGTTTTTTGGACTTTTTGTGCCTGTATGAGGTTCCTGTTTGTTGCAGGGGCCATTTTGGGTCTAGCACAGCTGCTTTTACATTGTGGGTGAGCCAGTTGTGTTGTGTTGTATTGTGTGTGTGTAAAATGTGAAAGTTGGTTTTTTGGACTTTTTGTGCC